>VWZY01005155.1:279305-345070 GCA_013399075.1 Chloroceryle aenea | reverse complement strand
GGGGGTGGTAGTTGTGGTGGTGTTTGAAGAGAAGCAAGCTGATGAAATCAACAACAGATTGCAAAATGTTTCGATTAACTCCTATCTCCACTTGAGACATGAAAGCTATCACATGAAAATGTCACCTCTCCATGTAGAGCATCTGCTGGGATTCAAGCTCCTCTGCCTTGTGACGACAGCCTCATGCAGCATGGCCAGCACAGCACAAGGAGATGCCAGCTCAGCCACCGACTCCGCTGTACGAGTCATACGCTCCCAATATGCCAATACCACTTACGAGCAGCTCACAAACCCCAGCAGCAAGCACACAGCAGCTGGAGCATCATGGCCAGGAGCTTCCAAGGGCAAGCAGTGCTCAGACTGTGCAGGCAGGGGAGTTCCTGGGGTCCCCCTATGGACCCTGTGTAGCTCAGCCACAGACCTGGCTCCTTCCTACCACGGCCACCGAGCTGGATCCTTCTCAAATCTGGCCATAGTAAAGAGGCAAATGGTCTCTCCACCTGCAGGCACAGGTACACAGCTCCGTGACGATGCAAGGCAAAGGGCCCCCGTTTGTGGCTAACAGCCTCTGCTTCAGTCATAGCCCTGTGTTGCTGTGCTCAGCTGCCTGTGCTTACTGCTTCACTGACCACTACACGGGGGTGGCAGAGGGCAGGAGAGGTCTCGAGCGGAGGGGATGTGCAGCCAGTCGTTCTCTCAACTCCCTATTCGCCAATTCACGTGCAAAATGAACAACTAAGTCAGCATTACACAGTGCAGACAGAACCCAGCCCTTCTCAGAAACCTGCCAGCATTTTCATGTTAACATCCCCCAAATTATAAACCCACTGCAGACAAATGCAAAAAACCCAACAACAAAACCAACAAAAACAAACCAACCAATGTAAAAAAAACCACAAAAAACACTTTTTTCTTTTTTCTTTCCAGAATGGACACTGAGCATTGAGAACAGTGCTGCTGGCAGGTACTATCAGTGGTGCTGCTGCCATGTACCATCACTGGTGTAGGAAGGACAGCCACTCTCAGTCTATGTGTTTCTCATATTCACTCTGTAGTGAGGCTGAAGAGTTTACTAAGTTTCCACTCTCAGTCCTGACCTTTGTAGACTATCATTTTTCTGGATGATGATATTCTTTCAGGTGGCAATTCATAAAGAGTAATCACCTAAAAAAGTAACCTTTGAAGAAACGCTTCTTTATTCTTCCTATCCGTGACTTTTTATTATTAGAGGTGAAATGGATTGAGCCATGTCACATCCAGTTTATCATTCTTCCAGCATGGCTCTGTTGTAGCTCACATACTTGGTATTTTCAATGTTGCTTTGGGCTAAACTGGGGTGGGGGGGAAGAAAAAGTATTTTTGGAATAGGACAGGAAATGCATCTTGAAGAGCAGAGGAAGACTTGAGGATTTTTTTTTAGAAGGGAGTGGGGAAGAGGCTTATTAAAGAGAAAATAAATCCTCTGAGAATGACTCACAAATCATTCAGTTCTCAGAATCAGGTAATTTCCCACCCTGATTCCTCCCACCTCAGTAAGAAGTAGTCTAAAGAGGAATCAAAATAAGTACTAATTAATTAAATTTGTTTTTCTTAATTCTACTGGGCTTTACATGAGAAAAGCAGTCAAAGCAACAGTAGGGATGCCAGTTTTACCTACTTTTGCTACCAGTGTGGCTGCTGCCTTGCAGTCCTTTATAAAGGGAACCACATCTTTGAAGCAAAGCATCCAGAGACATAATGACAAAGGATTGCTTATGCCTGCAGACCATGGAAGATGACTTCCTTTCTGAGAAGGGAACACGGCATCTTAGAGAGATTTTGATAGAAGCTAACACAGATCAACAAACTGCTGAAAAAACTCATAAATAACAATAAAAACATAATACCTTATTTCTCAATATTCAAATTAATTCGTTTACTGTGGTTATTTACATCCCTGTTAGCTACATTTTTTTGACCACTAGCTATTTCAAAAAGATCCAGCTGTGGCGTAACAAAGGAGGAAGAGGAGAGAGGATGTGATGACTGTTGCCATCTTCACCAGCTCCTCATGGAAAGCTACCCCAGGGACTGGCACATACCCTGACATGAGTACATCAGTACACCTCCTGGCACAGCCCTGCAAAGGCCAGCACGATGTTGGGCAGCCACCAGAATGAGCAGAATGTCCACCAGAGACAGAAACAAACCTGTGCCACTACACCCTGTGTTTGCCCAATAAAATAAGTAAACCAATAACATTTCCCATAAAACTAAAGAACCACATAATGCTCACAACAGCATAAAGCAATGAGAAGGAAGAAAACAGACCTCTTAAGGAAACATCAAACTTGCCTAACCAGTGAAGAAGTCTTGAACTTCTGGGCTTGTACACTGGAAGGTAACAGAGCCAAGTGTTACCTCTTTGTTTCCTCCATTTTCAAAAGCCCTTTCCTTCCTGCTGTACTTTCAAGTTTCGCCCCTTGTCAGGGCTTTTTTTTCCTGCTATATTAAATGTAACTCTTTAACAAAGGAATTTTGGGGGGGGGAAGAATTAGAGAATTACTAGAAAATTATCGACTGTTGTCTCACGCAGTACAACACCCGCAAGCAACAGGACATTTACTGGACATTGATGTCTCATTACATCTAGTGTGTAATTTATTTCTCTGTTGGAACAGAACTTATCAGCTTTGCCCATGCGGAGAAAATGTTTCTACCTTAGAAACAAATACACAACCACAGGCAGGAAGCTGGAAAGCTTAAATGAAAACCCGCTGCATGATCACCAAAGTTAGCTCGCTATCAAAGCTGCTAAGGCAGCGGTGTTGAAATGGGCCGGAGGTGGCATTTCAGGGACAGATTTTTGACAAAGTCTAGTCTTGTTGAGGGATGATTTAGAAAACTGAGAACAATAACAACTGTTGCGTACTAAGAATTCGGAGAAAACTGGACTCTCTATTTATTTAGGTCTCTGAAAATCCAGCAAGAGAACAAAAAGCCCACATCAACAAAAAAGGCTTATTTTGGCCAGATTATATAATGTTTTAACTGGTGATAAAATTTATACAGCAGTATTAAAGCACCACAAAGTTGCAAAGTTTTAGTTACTCTCATCCACCAGATTATTGTGATCTAAAATAGAGTGTACTTTGACTAATTACATAACCCCCCATTTGATAGTTTTAATTTTATAACATTTTGTCTATGGCAGGACTGCACTGTGTTCTCACTATACGTACAATTTAAAATCATAAATTTCAAACATGGTTAGCTATCCATTCAAGTTCAGAACAACACAGACTTAACCTTTCTTAAAAAAAATACACAAACCCCTCACATTACTGTAGGTAGGTCAGAAAATGCTGAATGGAGGTAAAAAAACCCCTTTGGCCTCAGACTAAAAGTGGAAAATTTCCATCCAAAAGTGCTTTTCATACAGTTACAAGCTAAGGAACAAAAGAGAGTTCTAATAAAGTTTCATGAAATGTTAGCTATAAAGATTATGTTATTACTGCTGGATTTTCTTTGCCAATTTCACCACTTCAGAAGAGTAAAAATCACACTGGTTACTTCTAAGAGGTTTCATCTCCATGAAAATAGAAAAGGTCCAAAAGACCAGGCCAAAAGACATATAAGGAGAATTCCAAAACAGAGAAAATACTTGTTTATGTCTGACTGGAGCCAAGGGTAACAAACCCTCTTTACCAAGCTGCTTCCAGAATCCTTGGGCCTTTGTCCAAGGACAAGAGAAATGCCAACTTGGCCATCCAGATCTGCCGACAGACAGAGGTTATCTGTCTCTTTGAAAAGAGATGAAAGGAAATTCTTGTCCGAGTGCTTTGCAAACTCTGAAACAACTGCCCTTCATCTAAACAGCAGGATTGTGAGCAGGGGCTGTATAAACCTCTGAGTTCCTGAAAAATTATTAATGTTGAAGCATTACACTTTTAAGATGCACCTCTCAGTACCTGTAAAACCTGCCAGATAAAAGCCAATTTCTACACAGAAAGTGTTTAAAGGCATCAGTCTGGAAGCCCTGCCCTGTAAAACTAAAATTCCCCGTATACTTTATTGCACATGCTTCCCCAGATTATCCACTCCCTTGCATCAACCTTCATAAATCTATCCTGCCAAAACATCTACCAAAGCACTTACTGATAAGAAAAGACATGAAAAAATTCCTTACTCGACTGCTTTTTTTTTTCCCCCCTTTGAAAAAGGGACTTTTTAACAGGTTTTTGGCCAAGATTACATTCGTATTCACAGATTTGCTCCTTTTATAAAAAGAAGTAATGCAACCAGTTATGATAGCAGCCCATGAAAAAGCCAGCTAATGGCTCTACTTTGTCCACATTCATATCAGCACAAAAGTAACTAATTTTATGTGATGCTTGATAATGCTGCACTACATAAGGAAAAGATTACACAGGAACACTTACAAGCTAAACATATTTGTTCTGAAAGGATCAGACCATATAAAATGCAATTTATGAGCACAAAGAAGAGGAGAAACACAAAACTGAAACCGGGATTACCAACTTTTCATTCCTTTTGTACTTTGGCATCTTTATATCTAACAGACATGCCGTTTTCCGAGGCAGTTCCTGCTACTACATGCTACTTGAGTTAGCTTCCTACACTCGAAATGCAATGGTATCTACCTGAAGGACATAAAGGAATAGTCTTAGCTCTCTTGCTCAGGTAGCCGAGGTGATTTATTTGTGTTGTTAGTATTTGTTATTTATCTTTGAGGTACCCTAGTAGTCCAAATAATTATTCATTACATGTTTTCTGAAGCAGTTACAGCCTGCAAAGTCAATTTTTGGTCAGAATTTTTACATCCACAAGTAGAAAACAAATCAGAGGATACTTCAAAGTCAGATCCTGTCAAAGAGAGAAGGATGTTAATCAATGCAGTTTAATACAAACCCCTCTGTCATACTGCTCTTAAAACTATGTGTGCTGAAGTGAGCTGGTAGTGATATTAAGAACTGTACACAAATTTCTTTTGAATAAAAATAATACTTCAGCCTGCAACATTCATCAGACCATGAAAACTCTGAGGAATCCAGCTTTAACTGCAAGTGTCTTTTTGGATCTGTTTACTTCAGAAGATGTGGTAAGAATGATGGTATAATAAGTTTTACTATGTTTTAAGCATAAATGACTCATACATCATTCCATTTGAAAGAAAAAATCCTAACATGCAAGTACAGTGTGTTACCGCAGCTGCTCCATGGGAACTACTGCATATCCATTTGGAAGGAAAATGCATTTATGGAAAAGCCTGATTAGCAGAGAAAAAAAAGCAGAAAACAATTCATTATAAACAATAAAATACAACACAAGTGCTTTGTTTGACATTTTTATGGTTACAGTCTGTTTTAATGGAATCTATTGGATTAAAATGCATCCAGCTCTTCCCCTCCCACCCCCATCTCAGATTATTCTTCATTTATGTTATCCATGAACCTCCCCAAACTCCTCTAGTTTTCTATAAACCAGGCTTTGAAGCAGGGGCTCCCATGCTAGTTAAATGTAAAGCAGCTGGACAGAATGCCCTGAATTATCTTCTTGTTCGGGCATCTCCTACCAGGATCTGAATTGAGGGGTAGAAATGCATGCTCCCTCTCCTTTTTGTTTTGAAAAATAACATAATTTTATCTGGTGTGCCTCCTATCCCCTGCGAAGTTATGAACTGAGGGTTGCAAAGCTGGCAGGCAATGTACCTCTGAGAATTACACAGCACATATAAAGCCATGGCAGTGCCACCTACATCACAACACCTACGACCGCCTAGAGACAAGCCTTCCTGATGTCCTTGTCTTCCCCTTTACAGCCAAAGAAACCTCTCTTTTCTCTGCCTTCTTTTGTCTTACCTCTCCTTGCCCTTTTATACCCATACAACCTTCTTGTTCATGGATACAGATACTTTCCCCTCACCCTGCAAATCTACAGTTTCATATGCTTCTTCTGTCATAAACTAAGGAACTTATTGCAGAAAAGTAAGGGAACTTTCACTAAAAAAATTATCAAGACAAGAATACATGGGTTTATGGAATACAGCACTAGTTAAATAACTATGTCACATTTACAGCATTTTGTGACATGGAATAACATAAATACACAGATAATGTCTGTGATGTCATTGTTTCTTTTCATGAAAGCAAACTCGGATGTGTTTAAAATAAAAGGACTCGGTGTATAGAGTTAAGCATTTCTTCATGGAGTATCTCCCAACCATTTGCCAAAAGGAATTAGAGACTCTTCAACATGGGAAGAGACTCAGAACTACCTTTATGGCCACCTGCTACTGGAGAGGCATCTACGATGTTTAACCCCAATTTTTGGTCGATGTAAGACAAACAAACAAGCAGAGACAGCAGTTAACCAGAGAAAAGACCCTTAAATATTTTCCTTGATTCAGGTTCGAGGATTAAGTGTGGGTCTCCCACCTTCCAGGTGAATGCCCCAGCTAATGAGCCCCCAGATAACAGCAGAGCAACTTGTTCTCCCTCTCTTTTTTTCATTAAAATCTCTGAAGAACCATGTTTAGTTCTTCATCAAGAGGAATGCCAAGCCTGCTAAATTTTTCATGACACTGAATTCTTGTTTTCCTGCCAGCCCTAGTTATGTGTGAACATTTTAGTCTCCCTCAGGCATTTATTTTACTACAGAGTCCTGAAATACTTAAGTCTATTAAGACCTAAAATAAACACGCAAAGAGGAATCTACTAGTTGTTCTCCCAGTCTATGCTTTAAGGAGGCAGTGCCTACACCAGTCTGGAAATGATTCTCAGTGTTGCCAGTGAAATGATGGTACATTTGGCAAACACACACATGAAGCTGTGTCAGCTACCACAGCAGGGTTCAGCTCCATGCCACAGCAGAAGTAGCACCGTCTGCAGACTAGGAAGAACTGGCTAAATAAGGCTGAGCCTGGGAGAATCAGCTCGACTGCAAATGCACAGCTGGAGCACAAAGAGTAACACTTTCCAGCATAGTTGAATTTACTAAACACGCACGCAATGACTCTTCTGCGTGCGCATTACGCCTGGGTTCCTGCCCAGCTGAGTCCCTGCCTGCTCCCTTGCTACCAGGAAAGGGGGAAGCTGGGAGCAGGCAGCAATTGAAGAATAAGTCACACAGCTTGGCCTTGGTTAACCTTCTCACCAAACACCTTTCTGGACCAGAAAGTGTGCTGGCTGCAAGCTAGGCTGGCCTGCTCTGTGTCAAAGAAGCGGGAGCTTGCGAAACGAAGGCCAAACACCAAGAGATTAAAGCCAGACCTTGAAAGGCAGCAGATGACTGACTGAATTAACCACTGGGTTGCAAATACATCATGTAGGCTATGAGCCGTGCATCCCTCAACTACAGAAAGGAGCTGAAAGGCTACTCATAATGAACTCCCTACATAAAATAGCTGGATTTAAAGTCACCCACTGAAATAATTTTATGGTCATTCCCAATTTATCTATGCATTCTCTATCTACTCACTCCAACGAAGGCCTGGAAACAGACCAAGATTAGTTGTTATAAGAATAATAGGCCTTTTATTCCCTACAGGATCTCAAACAGCACTTCCACCCACAATGCTCTATTATCATTGTTATACTCGTTGCTATTATGCACTTAAAAAGGAAGCATACATGGCCAGTTTTTGTCCAGAAAATACCATGCCTGATACCAAATCTGAAATTCAACACTGTTGTCTTGAAGACATTCTGGGCAGATGTCAGTAAGTACATGTGTGGATGTACACAGTGCTATACTGGAGATGTTACTTACTAAGACAGTGTGGACATCTCACTCAGCTGTCATGACTTGCTTGGGATGCACAAGCCCACAGCTCATGCCTGTCCCTGGCATATCTTCAGAAAGTGCCCAGACCATCTTCTACATAACTCGCATCATCCTTACCCAAACTCCCACCTTGCCTTTTTTCTTTACCTTTTAACTAGTTCATGCGTCACCTTTTCTATCTGCACTGTTTGAAACAAACTTTCAGAATCCTCTTGCTAAACAGTTTCTCTCCTATAGTTTACACAAAAGTTAGCCCTCAGGAGACCAGCATCAAGTTCCCTGTGATAAAGTGGGTTTAACGCGTGTGTAGCATGTCTGTGTAATACCAGAAGGTGATCCCCATTGAAAGCACAGCGTAGGGAAAAAGGCTGCAAAGTTCTCCTTGCCATTTGGACCTGTGAGGTGTTTTTTTCCCTCAATACAAAAAATGACAGCTGGATTTTGCCAAAATCCAAGCAAACTAGAGCACAGACATCCAACTTGTTCCTCACCCTGTTTCAAATGCTCCCAACGAACCTTCCCAAAGAGATCTTTTCTGAAGGCAAACTGAGAAGATTTCTGTACAAATGATGAATATGGTGGGGAGGGATGTGGGGAAGCCTTCCTGAAGCCTGCAGTTCTGTAAAGTGCATGTATTTATCATTAAAAAGTGGGGTTGGAATAAAACTTAGCAATTCTTTTACATTGTATGTCCTTGTGTTTGTGAAGTATTATGAAGGTACTTGAGGTTCCTGGTCTGTCCACAGTAATTGAATACAAATGAAAGAGCAGGAACAAAAATCACTATCAAAGCCCCTGTATGAGCTGTGCTCGGTCCTATAGGGAAATTTCCACTGAATCTTTGGTAGTCAAACCATTTAAGTTAAATGGACATCATGTTAGTTTTATGTATTTACCTCATTAACTGCTCATTTTTACCATTTTTCTCTCTCTTCACCTTTCCTACCTTCATCTTGACAAACTGAAAACTTACTGATACAGAAATTGTTTCTTCCTAGAACTGGCAAAGTCCTTAAGCATAACTGGAAAAATGTTGTAATCCCAGTTACAATGGTATTCTTTTCTCATGCCTCCAATACCAGCATGATGGAGTATCAGACTAAGTGGCATGTCTGTGATGAATCATACCTCATGCCCCTGAACACTCATGGCAGAAGAAAAAGAGAATCAGTCATTTCTCCCACTGAGAGCTGACAAGATGTGAAATACGGAGCAAAATGAAGTTGGAGGATCAGAGCTGCCAGTTTTTACATCACGTGGGACCCTAGAAAGGATCACAAAGCCTATTTCCTTAAGATAAAAACACAAGAACAGACAATTTTTTGTTCTGCCTCCACCCTGAGTGCAAGGGAGCTTTCTTCAGCTGAGCTTTGCAGTAAAATTGTGGGTATGCTTCTGCAGACACCTGAGGAGCCTTATTGCTTTTTGCTTTCAAGCAGCAAGAAGACCTGCTGTCAAGCATTTCACCTGCAATGTTCTTCTGCCTTGTGGGCTGGGAACCCCACTTCAGGGAGTTGAAAGAGCTCAGAAACCTAATGGATTCAAAATTTAAGCCCAGTGTGACTAAAAACCAGTTCTGAATCCCTAAAATCTGAATATGTAATACAAATATTGACACAGCTTTGTCCAAAGAAATGGTAGATCATGACCCTAAACTTCTGCTTCAGTCATTTTTTTTATACAACTCCCAATGTTGCTCAGCTTCAAACATTATCTGTGTAATGAGGAATGACAGAGGAATACTCCCCCAAATTGAAACAGTCACAAAAGCTTCACTCAGAAACCAGGCAAGGCACTGGCGCACATCTATTAGCCAAGAGCTAAACTTTGGCTAATGTAATTTAAGACTGATAATTACCAATAGAGACCATGTGCCTTTTTATTAAAAGGAAACTGACAAATTAAAAATAATGCTTCTACCTGACCTTTTCTGAAGCACCGTGGTTTCAAATAACATCTCAGATTTATAACTGAAATAATCACTCTAGATATTTTCAGGATTTTAAGTCTCACTCTCTGCAAATGAAATCTTGCCCTTTCTTCAGCTGTTAGCCTCACTCTCAAACACCAGGAGGGGAAATGAAAAGAACACAAAATCAAAGAAACCAAAACAGTACATTAATAAAGCTTGCAAATAATACTAATAGTAAAAATTGCATTTTTTTTTTTTCAACCCAGTCTTTAATGGCCAATCTGATGTTGATTTTTTTACTGTTATTATGTCAGGGGGTACAAGGAACCCTGTTGTGCTGGGCATTACAGAAGTGTGTACAACTCCCCCCCCCTTCCTTTCTCTCTGTGAAGTAACAAATGGCTGGCACCAGACCGCATTCATCTGAGAGTGCAAATTAAAAGGCAGAATAGCTGAATTACTGATGATGACGTGTCATCCCTCTCCCCAGGGCTTTGCTGCTCGAGGTCTTCAGTGTGGCTCATGTGCTGCCAACTTCTAACACAGGTTCCAGAAAAGCTCCAGGGAACAGCAATCAGCAAGCCTGGTGTCTAATGTGCTAGTTAATAGGAACTATAATACAAATAGACTAAGTAGGCTCATTTCTGAGATGAGTCAAATTTCAGTTTTCATGCAGGGAAGTCCTGTCTTGCAAAATTAACCCAATTCTTTCAACAGGTCAAACTTGTGGAACCAGCCATCCAGTCAGCACAGTCTACACGGATTTCCAAATGGCTTTCAACAAGTATTTCACCCAAGTGAAGTACTTCAACTGCTTAAGGGTTGAGGAGCAGAGTGTTCTCCTCTATCCTTCCAGTTGCAGGGAATGATGAGGGGAGAAACAGGAAGAGTCAGCAGATCAATACCTGTCTCCATGCCCGGGGTCACTGGTAGAATTTGGGGTTTACAATAATAGGTCGTTTTACACGACTCCAGGTCTGCTCAGAACAGATGTGGTACCCCTGTCCCAAAGGGGGAAAAATGGTTTTTTGCACAGGAGCTGTCCAGGCCCATCAAAAGAGCTTGAAACTACATCTGAAGGGTGAAAGGGATAAAACCAGACTCACTAAGGCTGGGGGCAGCATGCCAGTGTTTGAGGGATGGTCTGCTAGCGAGGTCCTAGCAAGGTCCTTCGTTCTGCTGTCTCATTGGAGGTCAGAGATGGAGATCCATACAGCTGCAAATACAAAGGTGTTATTGATGGATTAGAAACCATGGAAGTGCCTGAGAATGGTCACGTAGGAATAGGGGCTTCTCTTCTCAAAAAGGCGTGGGGATCAACAGCCCAACTGAAGTGCACTGACATGAATGCATACAGCATGGCCAGCAAAGAGGAGGATCCGGAGGCCACTGTGCAGCAGGAAAACGATGACGTAGCTGTCATCAGGGAACATGCTACTGGAGTGCTGCACTGGATGGCTATAGATTCTTCAGAAGGGATAGGTCAGGAAGAGGGGGTGGTGGAGAATTCCTGTATGTCAGGGAGTGTTTTACTTGTCTAGAGCTTAATGATGGTGACAACAGGTTGAGTGCTTACAGATAACAATCAGGGAGAATGCCAACAAGTTGGGAGGCTGTGATAGACCACCCAGTCAGGATGAAGAGGCAGATGAAATATTCTGTAAGCAGCTGGGAGAAGTCTCACGATCACTAGCCCATGTTCTCATGGGGAACTTCAACTTAGCAGATGTCTGCTGGAAATACAATATAGTGGAGAGGAAACAGCCCAGGAGGTTACTGGAGTGCATGGAAGAGAACTTCCTGACATCTGGCAAGCGAGTCATCTAGGGAAGATGCCCTGATGGACCAGTTGTTTGTGAACAGAGAAGGACCAGTGTGTTATATGATGGTTGGAGGCCGTCTCGGACATAGCAAGCATGAGATGGTAGTTTTCCATTCTTGGAGAAGTAAGGAAGAGGGATGAACAGAACTGCTACTTTTGGACTTCCAGACNATGTCTGCTGGAAATACAATATAGTGGAGAGGAAACAGCCCAGGAGGTTACTGGAGTGCATGGAAGAGAACTTCCTGACATCTGGCAAGCGAGTCATCTAGGGAAGATGCCCTGATGGACCAGTTGTTTGTGAACAGAGAAGGACCAGTGCGTTATATGATGGTTGGAGGCGGTCTCGGACATAGGAAGCATGGGATGGAAGCTTTCCATTCNTGGTCTGCTAGCGAGGTCCTAGCAAGGTCCTTCGTTCTGCTGTCTCATTGGAGGTCAGAGATGGAGATCCATACAGCTGCAAATACAAAGGTGTTATTGATGGATTAGAAACCATGGAAGTGCCTGAGAATGGTCACGTAGGAATAGGGGCTTCTCTTCTCAAAAAGGCGTGGGGATCAACAGCCCAACTGAAGTGCACTGACATGAATGCATACAGCATGGCCAGCAAAGAGGAGGATCCGGAGGCCACTGTGCAGCAGGAAAACGATGACGTAGCTGTCATCAGGGAACATGCTACTGGAGTGCTGCACTGGATGGCTATAGATTCTTCAGAAGGGATAGGTCAGGAAGAGGGGGTGGTGGAGAATTCCTGTATGTCAGGGAGTGTTTTACTTGTCTAGAGCTTAATGATGGTGACAACAGGTTGAGTGCTTACAGATAACAATCAGGGAGAATGCCAACAAGTTGGGAGGCTGTGATAGACCACCCAGTCAGGATGAAGAGGCAGATGAAATATTCTGTAAGCAGCTGGGAGAAGTCTCACGATCACTAGCCCATGTTCTCATGGGGAACTTCAACTTAGCAGATGTCTGCTGGAAATACAATATAGTGGAGAGGAAACAGCCCAGGAGGTTACTGGAGTGCATGGAAGAGAACTTCCTGACATCTGGCAAGCGAGTCATCTAGGGAAGATGCCCTGATGGACCAGTTGTTTGTGAACAGAGAAGGACCAGTGTGTTATATGATGGTTGGAGGCCGTCTCGGACATAGCAAGCATGAGATGGTAGTTTTCCATTCTTGGAGAAGTAAGGAAGAGGGATGAACAGAACTGCTACTTTTGGACTTCCAGACAAGGGCAGACTTTGGCCTGTTCAGGACCCTGGTTGACAGAGTCCCTTGGGAGGCCATCCTGAAGGGCAAAGGAGTCCAGGAAGGCTGGACATTCTTCAAGAGGGAAATCTTTAAGGTGCAGGAGCAGGCTGTCCCATAAAACAAGATGGTGGGGAATACCACCAGCCTGGCTGAACAGAGAGCCATGGCTGGAACTCAGGAAGAAAAGCAGAGCTAATGACCTTTGGAAGAAGGGACATGTAACTCAGGAAGACTGCAAGGATGTAGTGAGGTTATGCAGGAAGAAATCAGAAGGGCCAAAGCTTATCTAGAACTTAATCTGGCTACTGCTGTAAAAGACAATTAAAAAATCAAAAGTTTCTAAAAATACATTAGCAACAAAAGAAGATCTAAGGAGAATCTCGATCCTTTATTGGATGCAGGGGAAAGCATCATGACAAACAATGAGGAAAAGGCTGAGGTACTTGATGCCTTCTTTGCCTCAGTCTTTAATAGTAAGACCATTTGTTCTCCAGGTACCCAGGCCCCTGAGCTGGAAGATAGAGATGAGGAGAAAATTGAAGCTGTCATAATCCAAGGGGAAATGGTCAGTGACCTGCTATACCACTTAGATGCACCCAAGTTTACAGGACCGGATGGAATCCAACCAAGGGTACTGAGAGAGCTGGTGGAAATGCTCACCGAGTCACTTTCCATCATTTCCATCATTTACCAGCAGCCCTGGCTTACCAGGGAGGTTAGCAAATGTGATGCCCATCTACAAGAAGGGCTGGAAAGAGGATCTAGGGAACTCCAGGCCTGTCTGCCTGACCTCAGTGCAGGACAAGGTTATGGCGCAGATCATCTTGAGTACCATGGCATGTAGAGGATAAGCAGGTGATAAGGCCCAGTCAGCATGGGCTCATAAAGGGCAGGTCCTGCTCAACTAACCTTCTATGACAAGGTGACCTGTTTAGTAGATAAGGAAAGGCTGCAGATCATGTCTACCTAGACTTCAGTAAAGTCTTTGACAGCATTTCCCATGGCATTCTCCTGGATAAACTGTCTGCTCATCACTTGAATGGATGTCCTCTTTGCTCGCTAAAAAATCCTTTGCTGGATGACCAGGTCCAAAGAGTTGTGGTGAATGAGGTTAAATCCACTTGGTGGCCAGTCACAGGTGGTGTTCCCCAGGGCTCAGTTTTGGGGCCACTTCTGTTTAATACTGTTATCAATGATCTGGATGAGGGCATGGCAGGCACTCAGTAAGTGTGCAGATGACACTAAGTTGGATAGGTATGTTGATCTGCTCGNGTCAGTGACCTGCTATACCACTTAGATGCACCCAAGTTTACAGGACCGGATGGAATCCAACCAAGGGTACTGAGAGAGCTGGTGGAAATGCTCACCGAGTCACTTTCCATCATTTCCATCATTTACCAGCAGCCCTGGCTTACCAGGGAGGTTAGCAAATGTGATGCCCATCTACAAGAAGGGCTGGAAAGAGGATCTAGGGAACTCCAGGCCTGTCTGCCTGACCTCAGTGCAGGACAAGGTTATGGCGCAGATCATCTTGAGTACCATGGCATGTAGAGGATAAGCAGGTGATAAGGCCCAGTCAGCATGGGCTCATAAAGGGCAGGTCCTGCTCAACTAACCTTCTATGACAAGGTGACCTGTTTAGTAGATAAGGAAAGGCTGCAGATCATGTCTACCTAGACTTCAGTAAAGTCTTTGACAGCATTTCCCATGGCATTCTCCTGGATAAACTGTCTGCTCATCACTTGAATGGATGTCCTCTTTGCTCGCTAAAAAATCCTTTGCTGGATGACCAGGTCCAAAGAGTTGTGGTGAATGAGGTTAAATCCACTTGGTGGCCAGTCACAGGTGGTGTTCCCCAGGGCTCAGTTTTGGGGCCACTTCTGTTTAATACTGTTATCAATGATCTGGATGAGGGCATGGCAGGCACTCAGTAAGTGTGCAGATGACACTAAGTTGGATAGGTATGTTGATCTGCTCGAGGTAGGGAGGATCTACAGAGGGATCTGGACAGGCTGGATCAGTGAACCAAGGCCAATCATAGAATGTCAGGAGTTGGAAAGGACTTAGAAAGATCATCTAGTCCAACCCCCCTGCCAGAGCAGGATCACCTAGATCATGTCACACAGGAACGTGTCCAGATGGGTCTTGAATGTCTCCAGAGAAGGAAACTCCAGAATCCCTCTGGGCAGCCTGTTCCAGCTCTCTGTCACCCTAATGAGGTGAGGTTCAACAAGACGAAGTACTGGGTCCTGCCTTTGGGTGACAACAACCACTTCTGAGGCTTGGGGACAAGTGCCTAANACAAGAAGGGCTGGAAAGAGGATCTAGGGAACTCCAGGCCTGTCTGCCTGACCTCAGTGCAGGACAAGGTTATGGCGCAGATCATCTTGAGTACCATGGCATGTAGAGGATAAGCAGGTGATAAGGCCCAGTCAGCATGGGCTCATAAAGGGCAGGTCCTGCTCAACTAACCTTCTATGACAAGGTGACCTGTTTAGTAGATAAGGAAAGGCTGCAGATCATGTCTACCTAGACTTCAGTAAAGTCTTTGACAGCATTTCCCATGGCATTCTCCTGGATAAACTGTCTGCTCATCACTTGAATGGATGTCCTCTTTGCTCGCTAAAAAATCCTTTGCTGGATGACCAGGTCCAAAGAGTTGTGGTGAATGAGGTTAAATCCACTTGGTGGCCAGTCACAGGTGGTGTTCCCCAGGGCTCAGTTTTGGGGCCACTTCTGTTTAATACTGTTATCAATGATCTGGATGAGGGCATGGCAGGCACTCAGTAAGTGTGCAGATGACACTAAGTTGGATAGGTATGTTGATCTGCTCGAGGTAGGGAGGATCTACAGAGGGATCTGGACAGGCTGGATCAGTGAACCAAGGCCAATCATAGAATGTCAGGAGTTGGAAAGGACTTAGAAAGATCATCTAGTCCAACCCCCCTGCCAGAGCAGGATCACCTAGATCATGTCACACAGGAACGTGTCCAGATGGGTCTTGAATGTCTCCAGAGAAGGAAACTCCAGAATCCCTCTGGGCAGCCTGTTCCAGCTCTCTGTCACCCTAATGAGGTGAGGTTCAACAAGACGAAGTACTGGGTCCTGCCTTTGGGTGACAACAACCACTTCTGAGGCTTGGGGACAAGTGCCTAAAAATCTGCCTGGCAGAAAAGGACCTGGAGGTGTTGACCGACAGCTGTCTGAACATGAGCCAGCAGTGTGCCTGGGTGGCCAAGAAGGCCAATGGCATCCTGGCCTGTATCAGAAATACTGTGGTCAGCAGGACTAAGGAAGCAATCCCGTGCCCCTATACTTGGCACTGGTTAGGCCACACCTCAAATACTGTGTTCAGATTTGGCCCCCTCACTATGGGAAAGACACGGAGGTGCTAGAGTGTGTCCAAAGAAGGGCAACAAAGCTGGTGAGCCATCAAGAGAACAAGTCTTATGAGAACTGGCTGAGGGAACTGGATTTGTTTAGCCTGAAGAAGAGGTGGCTGAGGGAAGACCCTATTGCTCTCTACAGCTACCTGAACGGATTTTGTAGAGAGGTGCAGGTCGGTCTCTTCTGCCAAGTAACAAGCAACAGGACAGTGGCCTCAAGTTGCCCCAGGGGAGGTTTAGGCTGGGTATTAGGAAAAATGTCTTCACCAAAAGGGTTATCAAGCAGTGGAAAAGGCTGCCCAAGGAAGCGATTGAGTCACTATTCCTGGAGGTATTTAAAATCTGTGTAGATGTAGTGCTTAATGACATAGTTTAGTAGTGGACTTGTCAGTATTAGGTTAACAGTTGGACTTGATCTTAAAGGTCTTTTCCAGCAGAAACAATTCTATGATTTAAAAGAAACTAAGCACCCATGGCAAAAGAGAGGTCTCTGCAAGGCAACACAATTGATTAAAAGGCATAACCAGAAATTAGCAGAAAATGGTCAAGCCTGCATAGTGAAGGAAGTCTACCAGTGGAGTACCACAGGGACCTGCACAGAAACCTGCTCCTCTTTCCATACCTGTAATTGACCTGGAGAAGGTAGCTGTGCAGTGAAGCAACCAAGTGTGCCAATGACACAAACATTCAGGGCAGTAAGTATGAGGGCAAATGGTGAAGAATCACAGGACCTTATGAAATTGAGTGACTAGACAATGAAATGGTAAATTAAATTCAGTGAGGATAAGTGTAGAGTGATGCACATGGGAAAATATAACCTTAACTTCACATGTACAGTAATGGGCTCTGAGCTGAACATTATCACTCAGAAGCGAGACCTTGGGGTTACAATAAATAGTGCCATCAAAATGTCAGCTCAGTGCTCAGCTGCCAAAAGAAAGCTGCCCAAACATTAGGTATTGTCAGGAACTGCACAGGAAGCAAAAGAGAGAACATAATTATGCTACTCTGTAATACCACCTAGCTCACACACTGTCCCTGCATCCAAGAAGGAGGAGTTTAGGGAACATACTTCATCACTGAGTGTTCTGTGTTCATTTTTATAAAGGTTAGAGAGTGACCTATAATTAGGGGGACAAAGACAGCAGTTTTAACACTGTCTGCATCTCAGTTTCATACGAGTTTTCTCTGAGTCTGTATCCAAAATTCAAGGAGACAGCACCTTCTAGATAACTTGCTGATAAACCATAAAAAAAAAGACAAGTTACACCCTTACAATCAATGAACTCTATTAAAAAGCATTCCTGTATCACGAGCTTAGCCATCGCTAAATGCAGAAGCTTTACTAGTATTTGAAAGAGCTGGGAAAAGACAAGTTTGTCGATTTGCCTTCAGTGTAGCAGTATACAGCCAGCTGAAAGTCACTCTGCCTTAGGGTAAGCACAAGTGCCTGCAAAGGGTAAGTAGAAACTAATGAATCTAAAAATCGTGCAAGTTTTGTCTTTCTCACTGCTCTCTCTCCTTCATTTTCTTTCCAATCAGCTAAGCTAGCCTGTTGGAGGTGCGGCTGAAATCAGACTCTTTGCTTCTTGAACAACACACAGATGTTTTTACCCTTCAGGGTTCTGTAACTGAGAACAACTAAATTAAGTTTAGCCCTTCAGATTTCTAGCTAATCTCTACACATCTCTACTAAAACACCTACTTCTGGCTTTTATGAGAAAGGATTTGCCTTTCTGCTAATGGACTTGTACTACTTGTATCTTTACCTAACTGCACGAGCTATTAAACTGTTCTGTTCCCCCCCATTTGGATTGTTAAATATCAGACATAGAATTTATCTATCAATACTGGCTACACATCGTGTACTGTCTCCTTACATGCGTAAAATGCTGCCTATGCACTTCACATGTGCACATGCGTGTGTGTAAGATAAATACACTACCACCACAACCTATAAACAATCCTTGCCTATTGTGTAACAGAATAACTACAGAAACATAGAAAATATATTGAAGAAAAAACAGAATAGTTATGAATGATTATTCTTTGATTTTAAACTCATAAATATATCAAACATGAACGTAAGTATTTTTCAACAAGGAAAAAGAAATCCACCACCACTATGACGAGCAGTTTGTTCATCTAAACTGTTAGCTAAGAGTTGCTACAGGAGAGTGAAGATGGACTCATAACACATGTTCTAAAATAGAGCAAGTCACAAAATATTTTTTGCCTTTGTTCTAGCCTTACATTAAAAAATCACTTAGGTCTTATTTCAGTCCAAATGTTATAATACTCCACTATGCAGTAAGGATTTTTTTTTTCCCTATTCTTTTCCTATAGCCATAGTTCTCTACCATTAAACTGTAATTGAGGTTTCTTTCTTTCTTTCTCAAAGACACACTTTTCAATTTGTCCTGTCCAAGCACGTTTTAATGACAGGTCATGAAGGACACTCAGCAGGAAGTGCTCTGAGAAAATAAGTAGTCCAGACTAATAAAAAAGCTTCTACAGGGAATAAACGGCATGATTTTAATTAAAGTAGAATGAAGAAAGAAAAGTATTAGCTGGTAGCAATGCACTGAAAATTTCAGTGTGGAAGTCAAGTAAGTGGAAGTCAAGCTCCTCCGGTAAATGCCTTCAGTGCTCTTAAAGCAATGCACAGAACTGGTGAAGCTGGGGCAGGCAGCAGACTGAAAGCAAGGCAGGCACAGCAACACGCTAAAGCTCTGCGTCCTTCTAGCAGACGAGACCACTTACATTTCAGCCCAGCTACCGTTACTTTAGTTAACTGGAGAAAACCAAACAAAAATCAGGCAACCACCTCTTCCCTGTCTTTCTTTGCCCGTTCACTACAAATGAAGTCATTATCTGTCTCCTGAAGTGAGAGAAGAAACATTAATTAATCACATGAAGCCTCGGACTGCTAGATAAATCGTTCCCTCGACCCCATGTTGTTTTCAAAGGGCAGGGCTCAGTCGCTGCAGCTACAGCAGCTGCCTCTGAGCACTGGCAGTAGCACCAGGCGGCTACAAATCACTGGTGCAGAGCAAGTGAAGTGTTAAGCGGTGGCCGGTCCCTTTAAAAGTCCTGACGCACCCTGAAACTTTAATTCTGCCACGCCGTTAGAAAACGCTGAATAAATTAAGTTTTACAGAAAGCCATTCTAACCGAGCTCCTCATTACAGATCTAATTACAAGCTATCTTTATAATGTACACCTGACAACATTGTGTAAAGCACTTCACTTTAAAGGTCAGCAGAACTATGAGAACAATTCTGCTATTTATAGTAAAGGGTGAACTTTTCTTATTTGGCAGTTTAAGCAGCCAACCCTGGAATTTAATGTAATTAGGGAGGGGATATTCAATTTACAGTATCCACAAGTAATGATAATTACACTGGTTCAAAAAAAGCTGTTGGTAAGCATAAGAAACCTTTGTAATTACATCCTGTTTCCAAAATGACTTGAGCACCGTGAACTTGAAGCATTTCGGCAAATGAAGGCCAAGGCACATAAAAGGAGAGCTATGGCGCTTTAAAAGCTGCACTGTTTAACATAATGAGCCGCCCGACCGGAGGGAGATCGCAAAACGCGCTCCATAACTCACCCCGACAGCCCATGCCATCTCCTTCCCGCTCACAAGCATCCATTAAGAAAAACATAAGCCGGCTCCCTCATCATCTCCTTCCCATCCTTCACCAGCATCGCTCAGCTGCCCTCACAGAGCCGACCCGGCACCAGCCCACGTAACTCCGCTGGGCTCCGGGAGCACAGCTCCGGCTCCGGCTGCCGATCCCGTCACGTCCCGGAGAGTGCCAGCGCTGGGAGCCGGGAAACGGCGTCGTGCCCCTGCTGCCGCCAGCACCCCGCACGCGGCAGATGAGCTAGATCAGCAATCCGCCAGGATCAAGGTGAAAAATAAACAAAAAAACACGTTCACAGCAGCTGCGACGATCGCTCTCCGGAAAATTATTCAGGCATTATGAGGGAGACGGCATTAAACGCTGCCACTTGCAGCTTCACGGCTCTCTGCATATTTGCATCAGCCTGGGATGAGCACTTAAGGAATATCATCAGAGATCTTGCCCAGCTGAGCACCTTCCATTAAGTTTTTGTCTTAAAAGGAGATAGCAGGAACCTCACTGCCCGATAGGCAAAAGGCTTGTCATAATTCATTAATAACACAGCCTTGCTCAGGTTTCCTTCAATGAAATCAGGCAGGCGGCCTACGAGGAAAATGCTGAGTGAACAACAGCTTCTCCAGAGACAATGCAATAAACTTGCCACTACTTGGCATCATTTCGTGTCTGAGACAAGGATGACCAACGCTGTTTGACAAGACCTGTCAGAGCCCCTTAAAGATCCTAGCCAAGAAACCCACAAAACAAACAGTAATTCCTCAGCAGGATGCGATTCACTGTGTGCAAGTGAAAACTTTATCTTTTAGCTGCAGAGATAAATGTACCACTCTGCTTTTGCTACGCCCAGGGCAAAGGCTGGCAATTTACTCTGATAAACTGTTTGCATCCAAAAGGGGAAAAAAAACTAGAAGAGGTGAGGTAAAAAGAAACAACTGCAATATCAGACTATTGCAAAAATTAACAGGACTATCCCAATTCTTCCATCAGATTTTAAATTCATCAGAAGCCTCATTTCCTTCAAAGCCGGAAAAGTAGAAAATACAACTGAAGTTTTCTGTTAGGTAAGGAACAAGGTCAGGCTAACTGCTGAGATAAAGCCATTAGGGTGGCATCCAAGTAAGGAGGGCAGAACCCGATTTTTTGAAATCTGGACTAGGGCTCATCCAATCCTGCAGAGCTAAACTGCATCTACTACGTTGAGTCTGACATAATTCCTCCTAGGAGATGTGCTCGTCATGAAGAAAGGTACTCTTACTGACAGTTTGGTCCACTAGCATTTCATACACACAACACTGCTTCAAGTGACAAAATAATCTGCTAAAATAGGAAGTACCCACCAGTTCAATGTCCAGCATTTGTTGCGATCCCAGCTTTCTACTCTTCAGCATACAAACCACTATTACAGATTTTATATTTACTGTGACAGGGCTTCCAGGTTTGCATTCAAGTTTTAAAGGAGGCTTTTATCAGCATATGATAAAAATAAAGAGATTACTTTTGTACAATTAGAAAAGGCAATGAATACACCGAAGATGGCTAATTACTGATTTTAGAACATCTGTGTCACAAAAGCACCTTTTGCAATAACGTAGATCCAGGTAATTTGCAAACAGTGTAATATTATTGCTTCCCTAAGCGCCTTTGTGTTTCACTTAGGCATGCTAATTTATTTTGAATGTAGTATCTGTCTTTAAAACTATGGTCTATAAACATTATTAGAAACAGCACTATTAGCATGTCTAGAGATCACTGTATTCTAGCAGAATGCAACTGATTGAACAGAAATCAATAAAGGTATTTAATGACTTCATGAGAAAAATAAGTGACCCTCACACCCTTAATGGATTAATGTCACTTATGTGCAACACATTGCATAATGCTGACACAGAGCCACTCAAAGCAGTGTCACTTTTCATATGAGTGCCTTAAAACCTTATCGAAGGGAAATTGTGTTTTAATGCTATTTCAGATGTCATTTTGGAGAGGATTTTTACAATCCCATTTCATAAAGCAGAAAGCATGATCTGAATTGTTACAAGTAGCTTTTGTCATTGGCACATGTACTAGGTCACCCTCTGAAGATAGCTAGTGAAACAAAGTCCTGAACGCAGAACCAGGATAACACTTTGAAACATTACTCAACTTGTTTACTCTTTGCTTGCATCTCTGAATATACCTTCAACTCTATATCTCAATCTTCAATTAACTACCAACAGCATGCTCTGCTAGAGAGGGGAAACTATTCCTCATAGTCCCACAGCAGGAGATAGTGCCGACCGCCGATACGCTGAGAACCAAAATGGGAAGGGGAAGATAATCTTGATGACAGAGTGCTGTGCCATTAAATGAATGCTTGCCCCTCAGCCACTGAGACTACAGCCAGATAGCACAAAAATACAGATATCTGTCTGTTCATCTTCAATACACTGCTAATGCATCCCATTTTACATCTGTTCACCAAAAAGCAACTGCGGGTCGCGGTGAACTGTTCCATGCTCTCACTCCTTTATTTTCACTTTAACAGACTACGTTCAGAAATACGCAGTATCTACTGGGTATCTCTTCAGTGACACAAAGGCTCCTTTTGGGGAAAGGAGCAAGTTGAATTCAAGATGTCAACGTGCACTGCCTAAGCAGGCTTTGCCATTGCCAGGCTGCATTTACAATTCCTTTGGAGTAAATCCAAACATAGCTGAGGGAAGCTGACGTTCGGGCTTCTTGTTCTATTTGCCATACTATGTAGCATAACTGTATACTCAACAGAAAGAAAAATGAGAGAACTAAAAAAAAAAAAAAATTCTTAAAGATAATTTGGTCCCAGCTTTCATATGGAGTTTTCACCTGAAGAGAAAAACCCCTATGTTCTGATAAAACAATGAAACAAATGCAAAAGCTTTTTCTGACTGACTTGAGCATTTCCTTATTCCTCCCCAAAGGATATGAAAACTCCTCCAGTAAATGTAGCATCATAATTGGTTATAATTGACTCCATCCTTCAATTTTTAAGGCAATCTATAAAATATGGATTGTTTTGTCAACTGGGAGACAATTTTGTGACACCACACTGTTTATCTCGTTACAGTGATCTCAGCGGCATTCGATATCATTTGTTACCCCTCAGACTACCTCATTTGTGCTGCAGTCCTGGCCCTCTCCACATTTAATGCACTGCCTACTAGCTAGCCTTAATACTGACCGGTTTGAGTAGTACCAACAGGAATTACTTGCTGAAGATCATTGTAACAGGGGACAACAGTAGCATTGATAAGGCAGCAGGTGAAGCACAGCCATGGTATTCAGGCAAGGAAACTCTGCTCCAATGCATCAGTGTACTTCATGCTATACCATCATTAGTCCAATTCACAGCTTACTGCATGTGAATCAGAAGGGTCTGGGGACAACAAAAAACCATAAATTTAAGGTTGTACCACTTTGCTGCCTTCTATTGCACCTGGACCATTTTAATGCAAACTGGTCACACTTGGCCTTACAGACTTGTTACCACTTCATGCTAGTTTTGCAACCCACTCTTGGTCACAGTAATAGGATGACTGCTGAATGGGAATGACAGCATCTCACCATTTCTATTAGCTGGATAAGTGCAAACACCTCAGAAAAGGTATTGGCTTCCAACACAGAATCAGAATGACAGAACTGGCTTATCTCTCCCCCCCACCCCCATATTCCAATATTTATTTTTACTTACACAACTCTCTATGTGCTACAAAGCCTCAGCTGACAACTAAAGTAGAAAGAACAGAAAAATTAAAACCTAAAAAGAAAAAAAAAAATCAAGTACTGATAGCCACAAAACTGCAGTAAATGATTGATAGAAACATTGATATAATCCTGTCCATAGCAACAGTTTAATTACGAGCATCTTGGCAGTGAGCCTGCTCTATGTGTTGATTTTCCCCAGCAGAGAATGCCATACAATCCATCTTTGTGTTATGCGCTACATGACTACATGAAGAGGCCAATCAAAGGGGAACAAGGAACACAGAAGTTGTAGTAAATTACTGGTGTGATACAGGAGTGAGTACATTGGCCATGAATAATTTCACTCCTGAGGATAAGCAAGCCAGAGAAAAAGGAGGGGTAGAAAGAGAGATACCAGGAGGGTGCTACGCACAACGAAATACTACTATAGTCCCTAATTACAGTGATTATAGCATAAATATGAATACTCCTCTCTGATGAATGACAGGAATTGCTGGTACCCATCTTAGAGTGCCCTGGCTCAAACTCTTGATCCCAGGATCACTACTGTGTTGTCACTAGCACTGATGAGACCAGAGCAAGACCCTGCAATCCTAGGCAGGCGGGTCCCCCAACAGACACCGAGCTGATGGGCCGTGGCTACGTTAGACACTGCAAAGCAAAGGATGCCAACGGGAGAGGATGTGCTGTGTGGAGCAGCTGCTGCCCTGAACCCAATTGTCACGTGACTTGTATTTTAAGGGTTTTGCTTCTGTGTAGTTCCAGCACGGTCCTGTGGACAGGAGCACGTGTGGAGCAGTGGATGGGAAGAGCACTTCTGGAGTGTTCTCCAGTTTTGTGTCACCTGGCAGGCACTGGTGCCTGTGCTACGATACCACCCCATGACACAGATTGCAGTACTGTAAGCCAGAAGATTTTCTGAAAGGCAACACACTAAAACACAGCGAAAGTAGGCACATCATAGGGAAGGTACAACATCGTCAGTGAGGTGCAGAGTTCACTCCAGTAAAGAAGAGGGCAAGGAAGCAATGGTGGCAACATTGTAATAAGGGTGTAAGGGACAAGGACCCTGAGAGGAAAAGGTGTCGGTGCAAGCTTTGGAGATCTTAGTAAATGGTGAAATCTGTCTGCAACTGTTTCTCAAGATACACATTGGCAACTTCCAGGCAGAAGTAAAATAAAATAATAATAAAAATATAATTAACCTTATTTCGAAATTCTATGTTGAAAAGTGTTTCCTAAAAAAAACAAACTCAAGTTATGATGAAATAAATTAACTCTACTCAACAAAATGAATACAACAACATATTTCAGTCCACGTCCAACTGCAATCTACAGTGTTTATTTACACAAAAGATTTCCCTTAGATCACAGACCTGTTTTCTGAAGCAGCATTTAGGAAAACCTTTCTGTAAATACTGAAGCAGCATTTTAGTGTTCTATTATCTGCTCTTTACTTTAAGAAAATGTTCTGTAACTTTTAAGTATGTGAACAAAGGTTTTGTGAAATCCTGTTAGGGTATTAGATGTGGTAGGAAAACCATCAATCATTTCTGCAGCCTGGTGTTCACATTCACAACTTAACTCAATAAAGACTGTTTTTAGTTTCTATTAAGGTATGAATATTTTATGTATGTAACCACATAAATCAATGAGAATACTCATATGTGTATATACATGGATCATACCATGTATATGTTTCTTGAAAGAATGCACTGAAAACAATCAATAAATTGGAAATAATGGCACTACAAAAACGAGCTTCTTGAAGCTTACAGAAATTACAGGAGACAGATTCAAACCAAACATCTAATTTTGAACTTTTGAGAGTTAAGTTTATGCCATGCAACTCTTGCTCCACTCTGTATTTTTTATTTGTGGATGTGTGACTCAAAGACACTGTGGCTGCATCACGACATTAAAATGACTTTTTAATTATTATTATTATATACCAAATGTATTGGCATGCCTGAGAAATTGCTTTTAAACACTGAGTGTTAGTAACTAGGAGACTCTGCTTTACCTTCACTAGTGCTTCCTCCCTTAAATGCACTTGAAACACTGAAGAGGAGGATTGTGGTGCTTTCCTTTTTTTTTTTTGTGTGTGTACAAGGTAATGTTTGTAATGTAATTACGTTAAAAAAATCTTACATCACAGAACTAAAACTGGATTAGTTATTTAAGCTTTGAAAGTCTAAGATACTCATCTGTGTTCTTCCCGATATGGTCATTTTTAGCTCCAAATTCAGGTCTCACATTTCATCTCAGAGCCCTCAAGAGGTACTCTGGTTTTCTAAGCAACAATGTACTAAGAAATGTCCGTACTTGATAAAGACTCCTTTTGTGTACCATCTCTTTTTTTCTTTCAACACTAAACGTGCTAGTTTGCCAACAACAACAAAAAAAGTATTGTTTGATCATCTCTTTAGTGTAGAGATTCTCCCATAATAAAGACATCTTCTAAAATACCTGTGTGACTGCACTGATCAGATGATTACCTGAATAAAACACCCTGCTGATTACATTGAATATTCAGTTAACTTATTTACCCTTCAACAGCTAGAGAATACAATGAAAGAAAACCCCACAGGAACTCCTGATAAAGATACTTTATCAAGATATTAATCAAAGCTAGAGTAGCATGAACAGGGACATCAACCCCTCCGTAAGTTTACCTTGATATTTCCACAAAATGTCATTTGCAAAACCATCAGGAAAATAAAGAAAAGATATATCACCGTGTCATGCCAGGGTTTGTGGGAAGTGCAGGAAAATGGGACTCTGCTCTCAGGCACACAGAAATACACAGCACACAGTGCTTTTGATGCAGGTCTTTCTGTTGCACTTCCAATTTGTGAAAGGGAACTTTCAAATACAAGAGTGACTGCGCTTTGTAAAAAGAATATTTGGAAATGCTTAATGGCAGCTACAGCATTGAGGACACTGGAGTTCTGCAGCTAAAATGGTAATTCTGAAGTCCCAGTGAAATTGCAAATTTAACAAATACATACTTTTAATGAACCAAGAACTAAAATAACAATTACACAATACCTGAAAGATCTTAATGATTACTAAATCTGACATTAAAGTTTGGGGCTGTTTAGTCTTTTATTACCTTTAGTGCATTATTTTAGATCACAGCACACAAATCCATCTCAAAGTTCTTTTTGCCCTAAGATCTGTATTGCAACTCTTTTCTTCTCTAAATGAAAAGCTAAATAATAACCTCCCTGAGACTACCACGTATCAAATCTCAAAGAGAAGAGGACAAAGTGCCGTTTAGGAATTCTTAGATACTGGTAAAAGTAGCAAGCATCATCTAGTTCCAAACAGTTATTTTGGCGAATATCCCACTGGGCAGAGTTGGGAAGGGGGGATACAAGCCTGGATACGTGGAGGACAGTTAGTTGTATTCAGCCTGGAGACAAGCTCCTGACACCCTTTGCAAAAGCTGGACTCTCCAGTTATCAGCTGTGTATCTATGTAGAAACAGGGGCTCAAAGCACAAGGGCAGTTCAGTGAGAAACAAGGTGCTGCTCCATGTCAAGAATTGCACTGAATTTGGTGACATTGTCTTAAAAAAAAGAAAAAGAAAAGCACTGATGTAATTACAAGCCCAATAGCCTCTTTCTCCAAAGTCTCAGAGAGCAAAGGGAGTGTGCAGAAGGTGTTTCACTTTTCACTGAAGCCCTGGAGAAGAGGTAGAGCCTGGGAGGGTTTGAGTGATTATCATCCACCGTACGCTTGCAATTACTCTGCTTGGCTTGGTTTTGATTAAAAGGTTGAGAAGCATCATAGCTCAAGTAAGCAGGAGACAATTGTAGTAGCTGACAGATAAACACTGATTCAAAACTAACCTGGAAGACACCTCTCAAACCACATTAATTAAGTCTGACAGCAAGTATGGTGTTTCTTCTTAGGAACACACAATGAACACATCCAGTCAGAGGCTTCTTCACTTTTTTCACCCTGCCAACAGAGGTGACACTTTCCTGGTCAACTTTTGGTTTACAAGATTAATCCTCTGGCAAATAAACACATGCTAAGCATATTTTGGCACAGAACATGGCTCAATGAAAAAAACAGTTATTTTAGACACAGCTGTAAGTCACAGTTATTCACGTGTGCTTGAATTAAGTATTAAAATGGATGAGAATGTCCCCAGTAAGCTGTAGTTGTCTACCTCTGATCATTTCACAGGACTGCACCACCAACAGAAGCCTTGCTTCTGATTATCTCAGCCATGGTAGTGAGCTTACGTGGATGGGTCACCTTTGATTTGGGCAGTAGCTTGGGTACCTCTACATCAAATTCTTTTTGGATTAAACACAGATATGGATCTATTTGGAGTAGCAGTATCTAGAGAAGAAGCATCAAAACATGTTCCAAAAACTTATAAATGAAACTATTTAAAGTAACAATCCTATGATAAACCAGAAAAACTAATAAAAGCAACTAAAAAACCCAAGTCCCAGCCCCCCAAACAACAATAACCACCAAACAAACAACAACCAAAAAAAAACCCAAAAACCCACAACCAAAAAAACCCCAAACAGTATACAGAATTATTTTGTTTACTGCAATGCTTAAATAAGCAAGTAATTTCTCTTAGGAACTCCTACGGGTGACTTGGACCATGTTTAGGCACTAGCTCCTAGCAGCATAAAGTTCTGTGAGAACCACAATTCTGTTCCAGCTAACCAGTGAACATGAAAGGATCAGCTCATCTCCATTCTAAAACAAGTACTTAGATTGAGGGTCTCATGCCAATTATGGAAGCCTGCTAAAAATACATCTGATTAGATAATAAGCTTTCTTCCTTCACTTCACAATCAGATATGGATAAAAGAAGCCCTCTCTGCTCACTTCAAGACATTCCATCTTATTACATTTAAATTCAAAGACACATTTGATACTCAAACCTCCTGTTTAAAAAAAAAAATACATGCCCGGGATGTGTTGTGCAGGAAAGACACGTTCTATGCTACAAACTAGTACACTGGGACTGTTCTCAGGGGGGAAAAAAAGATCTGATTCTGGCTCTGCACATTCCTACACTACTTGACCATACTGGCAAATGAATAAAATGCTAAAGAAGATACACATATCCACTAAAAATACTAAAGGAAACTAAATTAAACAGTACAGTACTTCAGCAGTATGTTTGTTGCCATTTCTGAATTGAAATCATACTTCTGGAAGTTGGCATATTTGATATGATTAGCCACTGATTTCTTTGGCTCCATTAATATCAATAGAGTGTTGGGGTTTTTAAATTGCACACTCCTTTTCCCCAGACACCTACCCACTTGAGAAAGCAAAGGAAGCACAAGCCTTTCAGCAAGCCTGGTTTACCATACAACCAGACAAGAAAGCAAAGCTTGAAAAAAACTGATTACTTTCTTTTTCTTCATCAGGCTACAAAGCCTGCCTGCTTCTGCTCATTCATCTCCCTTAGTCCAGCAAACCAGAACACGACAATTTACTTTCAAGGCCTCGTTAGTTTGGATTGACCATTTTAAGCAGAGTGTAGTCTGAAAACACTTCTGTGTTTTAAACGCTGACAGTCCACTCAACAGAAGCCAACATAAATTCTTCAAGGGTTTCACAAATTACTCTTCAAAAAAGTCCAATTGAAAAAAAAAAAAAAACCACAAAAAAAACCCTCTAAGTCAGGCATAAATCTAGGAACAAGACTGGAAAGAAGAACGCCTCCAAAGCAGTACTACCTCACTCTTAAGTAAAACAATTCTTCCTCTGTTCTACCAACAGTCTTCACATCCCATTTTATCTATAAACATATTCCATGGTCTAGTCAGCAGCTCAACTTTGAACAAAAATTTTTAACACACTAATGAGGATCAGAATATTGGATAATCAGAGTAAAGCAGTATCACTCTCAGAAATCATGAATGGGATTTCTGTTTTCATATGTCAGCCTACCTGCTGCACCTCAGTTTACATGCTCAAAGATCTTGTTTGTGCTCATACGGATTATCTTCTAACCAGATAATTGTAGCTTTATCCACAAGACCAGACAACAGGTTTTTTTATAACTTAAAAAATGGAAAAAGGAGTCCTGAGAGATGTGGGGGTGAAGCACAAAGAAAATGAAAATTTACAGTGAGCAAAAATGTAAAAGAGAAAAGTAAAACATTTTAACAGTGTAATTTTAATGTGTTTTGTTTCTTTGTTGACTTGATATAGCTAAATTCTAAGTCTTCCAACTGTGGCTCAATCCTACATTTCCTTCCACGTGGGCAGATCTGCGTGCCTGTAGGGAACACTATCTAATTCAGTGGGCCACACAAGGCTGTAGCCATTTTCTGATGTGCTGCCTATAGTTTTTTCTCCCCTTTCTCCTTGTCAAGGCATGAAAAAAAAGACATTGCACCAGATAAAAGAAAACCTCCTGTCCCCCTCTTCTCCAAGCCTACCAGCCCTGCCTGTTTTAAACCTGGGTGCTATGAAATTCACCTTTACTTCCTCAAGGCATTTCCCAAAGACCTGGATTCCCGAGGACTAGCAAAACTTTTGTAGCACTAGGGAACATTGTCAACCACTGCTCTTGTGAAAAGGGATAGTGAATTTTAAGGATTTTGTATTGTGAAAGCACTTGTAACTGTTCCAGAGTTAAATCAGTACTCTTGATCTGTAACCCTTCATGCTGATAGAAGTGGCTTTGCTGTGAAGCTCATTGCTTTCTCTCACTTACTCTGGCAAGTAACTACAGCCTATAGTCTGAAAAAATATTTTTAAATAAATTCAGAAGACTTGCATGCATGAGAAAAATACTGTTAGACAGAACCACTTCATCGTCATTAAAATCCCAGGAACAATAAGCCATATACAGACAGGGGCTCGGTACAATGAGAGAGGCACAGAGACAAATCCAGATAGACCTGCTTCATTTTTCCTTTTTAATGCAACACAGTAACCACAGTAGCTTCTAACAACACACATTTGAAGACAGAAAACAAAGGTTCAGCTTAGCTCTATTACCAGGGCTCAATCAGCTCTGCCTACAGCTATGAGTACAAAAGGCAGAGACTTAGCTTGTTAAACTGAAAAACAACTTCCTCTTCAACATAGCTGGCAAAAAAGCCAGCTATTAAAATAAAGCACGCAGCCTATAATGCTAGGGAAATAGCACCATTTGCATTTTCCCACCTGTAATTCATTATTTTAAATATTGAACAATACTACACAACTGGGGGGGGGATACAACAAAAAACCTAGTCAGTCTGGTCCAGCAGTTCAGGCCAATGCTGCCACGCTCGGACCCTTCCCAAAGCCACAAGAAGCCAGCAGACTGCAGCCACACCACAACGCTGTCAGACAAGACCAGTATCAGGTAAAAGAAGGTGACTGCTCGGGCAGCCTCAGTAGATTGTAACAAACCTTGCTGGGCACTGCTAAAAGCTTGAATATGAAATTGCAGTAGTAGCCTCTCTTCAGAGGGGAGAGCAACTTTGGCAGAAACACCTTTTCAGCTTTTCCCCACTCTCCTCTTTTGATTCCTTCAGTAAAACAGAATTTAAAGTAGTAGTCCAATGTGTTACAGCCCACGTGTGGAAAACACTTTTGTTTTTAACGTGTATGTTTTGGTACACAAAAGGAAACTATGCAACATTATCCTCCCATTCATAATTCTTCAAGAAGTACCAAAATGATTCCCCACACGGATGCAAACAACACGCCAACAGAAATTTTGCTTCAACCTTTGAAACTCAGTCTAGTGTGACCTCTCTAAGCACAGATTTAAGTATTTCAAAGGGTGATGCTCTGACTGACAAGTATATCAAATGAATCGATCAGAATCCTTTCCTCCACCTCAGCATTTAGTCACAGTTTCTGATGAGAACATGCAAAGCGTACACCTCTCACATAACACCACCTTGTTAAGGGTAATCTGCAACAGCCAGGTAAGAAGGGATTGCTTTTTGCTTTGATAAAGTCCAAAGGGAAGATGAGAGAAGTGATGCTGAAACTATGTCACATGCTTTAAGAACAGACATTTTACTCCATCTCCCTTTACTATAATTTTATGCCACTGCATTTAGAGCACAAAGGTATTAGTGTGAAAAAAAAATGGGGGAGGAAACAGGAGGGAGAAAGGGAGGAAGAAGCCCCAGTTATCAGGTTTTAGTTATGCAGCATGAAATATGCTTGTTTGGTTTTTTTTGCGTGGTGGGTTTTTTTTCCCCTCCAGAGTAGGCATCCATTTCTGTGCTGATCAGCCCAACACCATGTATTCTGAAACAGTATTTTGTAAGCCTGTAGCTGTAGATAGCAGGTCTTTTGAAATGCCAGTGTAGGGTTGTGTTGTAATGCTCCTATCTGGTTTCTTGCGTCAAACTCCTCTTTCCAAAAGTGATTTATATGCTAGACTTAAAGGTTCCTTAATTTTGGAGAAGTCACTTCACTTGTAAAGCTTTCAGAAGACACTACAAACATGTGCACTCCAAAGCATTTCCTCTGTGATCAGTTCAAAATATCTGAGAACTATTCCTATTTGCCCATTTAAAATACAGCGATTCCGAATGTAAGCTACCCAGCATTAAATGTTATTTTATATAGTGTAAACCCAAACAAAGCATTTCAAAGTTATCTTTGGGAAATGTTTCCAATGAATTAAGAGTGAAAATAGTTAGTTTTTTTTTCTATTACCAATCATGAAAATTTAAGGATTTCTTTTTTGTCCCGATTTGGAATGAGATTATTCCTCCTGAAATATTAAAGCTTTTTTCTTTAGCTCTGCTCAGAATATTTATGCAGATTATTTCTGTTGCCTGATAAACATGCAACATACTTCAAATTGTAATGAAGGGGAGAACGAGCCATGGCATAGTCTGCTTAGAAGTATATACCTCAGGTCCACAGTTAAATCATCTGTCTAACACCTGGTGAGACTGGGACTCAGACAAGAGCTGTAAGAACTTGTATAAGCTTACAACAGGAATTTCTGCGTCTCAGTAGAGCAACAGTACCCCAGAAAAACCCTACCTGACATGTCCGAGAACTCGCAGAGGTCCAAGTTTTCAACAGCAAAACTGCAAAAGTTTCTTGAATTCTGGTACTGAATATCTTAGCATTACCTTATCTTACTCTTGCTGAATATATTGCCTCTCCAGGCCATTCACTATCCACAAATGAGAATGGCCAAGATCCCTTGAGGCTCTCTAGTCCTAAGAAAGCTCTAACTGCCTCAGGCCATCGTCAGATGCATTGCCCTGGATGCATCTGAGTGAGGTGAAGAGGTTATAGCTCCCAGCTGCTCGTCACCAGAGCGGGGAACATCACCCACAGCATCACATCCGTGCACTTGTTTCCCAACTCTCTGATGTCAAACTGACAGGCTAAAAAGGCTTTCTTATCAGAAGTGTGTGAGGGAATGGGGACTGTCTGGACAGGCCAGGGCAGGAAGCAGCTACCTGGGTAGTTAGCTGGCACGCACGGTGGGGAGGCCAGGAGGAGCAGCTGGCAGCAGAAACTCCTTACATGGCTCGGCTGCTGCCAGTGGGGCTTGTCTGACTGCAATGCTCGCTCGACAACGACAGAGTTCAGCACAATTCCCTGCTCATTCAAATCAGCACCAGGAGAGGAAACATAACCCTTTTTAATTATTAAAAGAAATCTTTCTCCTCCTAATAGAAGCTGTGGCACTTAGCGCTAAATGCAGGATGTACTGGACCTTAAAGTGACAATAAGGCAGAGGACATCCCTGACAACTACAGAGAGCACGGCCAGGGACAGGAAAGAATCTAAGGTTTGGGGCTGCTTACCCAAGCCTTTCAGAGGATGGCTAAACAGTATACCTAAAGTCACCTGAAAAAGAACCACAATAATAACCTAGATCTGAATCGTGCCCCACTCCCCAAATCAGAACTGATGTTTTGGTGGTTTGGGTTTTTTTTCCCTTTGCCTTTTGGCAATAATGTAAGAATTATTATATAGTTTATCCTCATCAGAATTAGAAAATATTTATAAACTGGTAAGCAGCCAAGTTGATGTTAACAAGTATTAATGGTGTTAAAACATACAAAACTATTTTATATGCATTATAATGTGAAAATTCCATATCTTATTTCTTAAATATGAGATACAAGATCTTTACAGATAGGCTACAATTATGACCAAGTATCTGTCGAGATCAGAGTTACATGACAACATTACTATTTAATGTCTGCAGCAATTTTTAATGCAACACTTCCCTAAAAATACCATCTGACTTTGTGCTACTGTGTTTACAGCATTATACACAACATGGTGTAGTAAAAACACCAAATACCACAAATTCTGCTTCTGTAGTGGCTATATATGTAGAATAGAAAAGAGGAGGAAAAGAAGATAAAGGAAGGGGAAGGAAATAAAAGATATAACTGTGTAAACTTGATTATACATTCCAACAGAACAAAAACTCCCAAACTTTATCACAAATTGATGAAAGATGAAACAAGTTATATAACAGTCTACGAGACGTTATCTAACCATTGTATAAGAGCAACAGGTATCTATATTATATGAGGCATTCTCTAAACTTACTTGTACATGACATTTAGGAACATTTGGTCAACATTTCCCATATAGCAAGATATATTTTTTTTTCCCCCAGTAATTACCTGAAAACATGGCTGTTGGAGCAACCAAAATCATACTTCTGTTCCTGAGAATTATCAGACCAGAGATTCAATGTATTGCTAGAAAACTCCCACACTCTCTTTGGGCTGTAATACTGCAGTGGCTAGGGAGTTCTGACAAAACAAGCCCATTATTATTTAATTCCCAGAAAATGCAATTTGGAAGATGAAAAGAGGACAAAGAGAAGGGGAAAAAAGCCACAAAGGTTTGGTAAATATCTTGAGATTACTTTATAGTTGTTTTCTACCAGAGAAGCAAATATAGCTTCAAATATTTTGTGAAGCTAACACAGAAATTGTTGCTAAAATGTGCTTTCAAATAAAAACTTTACAAAACAAACTGTCATCCCCTCTAGGCAGCCACTCCTCTTAACACCCCTGAAAATCCTGCAGCTCTTGTTCAATAGCCATTCTCTCACCTTGAAGCAGAAAGCAAATTGTGAAGTTGAGTGGCACCATTATGGGATGCTCCCTGCTGTGCCATCAGTGGACTTTACCAAATAATTAGAGATGCCTGCAGCCAGCCAGGACTGCAGAGGCTGCTGATGCACCAAGTCACATCAGTGATACCTCCCACTAGTGATTGTGTTGCTGAGAAAGAGGCAGCTATGAGAGGTTTCCAGACTACTGTCCTCTCACCTTGTTCAGAGCATGTTTCAGTCGCACTAGTTAAAACAACAACTGTCCCTAAGGTCTTGCTGACCCTGATAACTCCACTCTTGTCTATGCTGGTGCAGTTAAATGTGTAGTAGTAGCAACAGTGGGAGTGAAGACGTCTTTATGTAGGAGACAAGTTTGTCTTTTGTAACTCCATAGGAATGGCACCAGCATCTAAAGCACTGCATTTATTTGCCGTGTCTAAAGCGCAGTCAAAAAGCGCACAGAATCTATTGCCAAAGGTCAGGTTATGATTCTTACTTTTAATGAGTATGAAGTTGCTCAGCCCTCTAGGGTAGGATTCCTTCAAAGGAGCCACTCAAGTCTACTGTGCCCAGAACACAGGACTGAATTCTCTCCTAGCCCTTAATGTAAGTATGTTTTAAACTTCTGTTAATTTAATTTCACCCATTTAATGGTGAATTGACCCAAGCACTACAATGACCCAAGCACTACAATGGATCTAGAGAAGAACTCTGGAAATAAATGTTCAGCATTGGTAAATGTTCTAGTAACACACCTGTAAAATGTCTGCATTATCGCCACTGTCAACATTCACAGTCCATGAGAAGGGGAAAAAAAAAGTGGAATATCACAAGTATATTTCTGATAACAACTGCTGATGCTTGTTTTCTGGTCTCAACTTTTTCTTGTTCTTCAAAATAGCTGACAACTGAAACTGTCTTTCACAATTTCAGATATACAACCTTCTCTGCAGGTTTCTCTGACAAGGATTTTCCTCTATGCAACATATTTTGGCTTACTCAGAGAAATGGCCTCATCTACTTGCATTTTAGTGTGAATTTCTCAGACAAGCTACTCAGTGAATTTTCCGCACAAAGCAGAGTATCAGTCACCGGAATAAAATAAATTAATTCAAATAGAAAGTGGGGAAAAAAAAAAGTCAAAGGATCCCTGTCATAAACACAAAGGTGGCTTTCAGAGTACAGAAATAGTCAGATTTTGGCCAAACTTCAGAAAAGTATATTCTAGGAGCAATGTTACAGAGATTAAAAATGCAGCAAATTAATTCATAGCCGAAGTGCATCATGATAGTAGTTTTAATTACAAGTATGTTAGATAAAAATATGATCAAAATTGTGTGCTTGTAGCTGAGTAGGAAGGTTCAATAGCAATATTGAGTGGAACATCCAAAAGCGAAATACAGTATTTCAAACATACAGAATAACAAAGCAGAGTGTTGGGAAAGACCTGTAGCAGGTACTGAATTGCAGTCCTGGGACAGAGAGCTACTGAAATACAAACGTTCACATCAGCATACAGGAGTGAGCAGCCAGTAATCATCCAGACATTTAAAAACAGAGGCATGAGAAAACTTCATTAATTCTGAGTCAGCATCGTGAGCAGCTGTGGTTGTATACTGAGCCCTGCATATGTGTCCTCTAACACATTTTAGAAGCTTTGTAAAATAAGGCTACAAAAGACTATAAGCATTTATAAGAATAACTTTGGAAATGGAAAAGCTAGGAGATCCAATACACAGTAACACAGGAAAAACAGAGCACAGCTTTGTAGTGACCCTCAAAAGCTAAAGAATACAGAAAACATAATATTTTACCCCGTGGGGATAGGATAAAAAAGAAAGATAAAGTCTTCAGTACATATAGATGCTGCCAGAAGACAAATTTAGCTCCTTTTTCAGCAAAGTTCCAAGATCTGTACTTTCACTTCTCCATTTGGGTCAGAAAGTACTCTTTGGGGTACATGGAGACTTAGTACATTTTGAATACAGAGTGACCCAGATGACAGAAAAGCAACACACGCACTGCCAACATGATCTAGGCTGCAATGACTCTCAACGTCAAACAACGTGATGAGTACAGGAACCTGCCAGGAGTAGATGGACAAAACTGTAAAAAATCCAGATACTACTCTGCCATTATTGAAATCCTTTACTCAGACAAAGAAATAAAAGCGTGAAGGGGAAATGTCTCGTTATGTTAAACTTTCAATATATTAACGATGCAGACTAGAAGGCTAACAAAACAAAACAAGAACCCCAGCCCCAACCAACCAAAGAGCCAAACATAAAAAACCCAACCCAAAACCCCAGAAATAAAGTCCTCAGAATTCAGATACCACAAAGAGTAATTAATTATGAAAGCCAGCTAATACTTAGGCAAACAGAACCTTAACAGAACCTTAACAGCTCATATGAAGAATATTTTCCTGCAAGACTGCAAAATGCTTAAAGAAAAAGCAGTTACACTATGACTGGCAAAAAAAGAGATTGTGCTTCCCATCACAGCTTCACAAAGAGGCATAAAGACAAGTGGATGTGGTGATAAGGTACTGTGGCCCCTCTGAGAAATATGACAGCTGCAGGAAAAGAAGAGAGCATACATAAATACTTAACGAGATGACCAAATCTTAGATGCTGCAAGAAGTTCAGTGATTTATGCTGATCCTTTGTTGCTTTTCAGTGGTTGTAGGGCTAGAGACAAAATAGTCCTTATGTCCCTGATTAACTCTGAAAGGGGAAACAAAAGCTCCAAGAAGATATCCCTTAGGGCACTAGTGACAGAGCAAATGTCAAGAGCACAAAGTTCACTTGAATTGTTTTATAGCTCCCTGTTCAAGCTATTTAACAAATACTGGAACACAAAGTTCACATATTGCCAGGAGTGTGGAGAGAGGTGGAGGAAGATTCCACCACAGAGAAAGCACAAAAGGGATGCAACACAAGATGTAAATAACCTTTGGAGGAATCAACACTTTGCATCTCAATGGCTACACCACAGTGATGAGCTTTCAGTGAACTCTGCCATACTTTGCAGGGTTCAGGAATGCTAGCTTCTGCAGAGATGAGTAGAACAAGCTGGCAACACATGGAGGACTCCATGGAACCGTGTAACACTGTAGTAATGGGAGTAATAAAAACAGCCAGAGAAGTTGAATTGTGCACACTCTTAAAAATGATTATAAAATGATGATGATCAGTCATGGAAACTGAAGTAAAGAAGAAGAATGGAAGACGAGTGACACCATGATGAACTAATGTGGCTAGCACACTGATTGTCTGGACAGAGTGGCAATGCCCCAGTTTTGGTTTGAGAAGGCATCGATTTGAAAACATCACAGTCCTATTTGTCACAACATAGATTGAAAGCTTATTCCTATTGATTTATTTGAAGGATTGAGGCAGCAAAAGAGAGACCACAAAACCATAAGCTTTGCAATAACGTATGTTAGTCAATGCAAGAGATGGTAAAACCACTATGGTCTCATGTCTTCATAAGCCAACAGATTAGAAAACATGTAATGTTTAGAAGACCCAAATAAACAAAACACTTAAACACTAACTAGGGTTTTCATGAACATAGAATACGAAATGCTGAAATATTTAATGTAAAAAGAGATGTTGCTATGTTGTTGCTAAATATCAGACAAGATAACTCTTTTAATCTTAAAAAAAAGTTGCATCATTAGAAAAACCTCAAACAGTTCAAAACAAGGCAACATTAAAATATTAGTATGTGGAAAATATATAGTCAGTAGCTAGAATAAGATACAGTATTTAAAATACCACTTTTTCCTATCTAGAATTCACAGAGAGCAGAAACAGTTTGAGAAATTACAGACTTTTCAGCACTGATAGGACACGCTAAGATTAATGGAGAATACAGAAAAGACAGAAGCACGGATGGACTAGGTCCTTTTCTGACCAAACCAGAGGCCAGAGTGCCATACAAAACAGACATACCTGCCAAGAGGCCAGGGAGATTGGTCAGGAACTTTTGATCCTGTCATAAAACCAAAGTGAAACAAGCCATCTGCTTGTTAATTTTGTAGAGCTGATCGATTACCTTTATAACAGGGGGTGACTATTCAGTAAGTAGGGATCCCAAGTAAAAAGACATAGAAAGACTAAAACTTCAAAGCCACATGCACAGAAGTAGACAGCAGCATTCTGGGCTAGAGAAGAAGGTCAAACTAAGACAGCTAAGGTGCAGAAGTGAATCCCCTACCTGCCTCTAAGCAGCAGCTGTGCCAGATGCCATGCAGGAGGTTCTCCTCCAGTAGTAGGAGAAATCCTGCTGAAAGTCTCTCTTGCCCTTTCAGGACCCAAGTTCTACCAACCTATGATATTTTTTACTGGGGTTGATGTATACATTTCTAATGGGTTTATATTTCGTATGAATTAATTGTGCCATTCTTCTGTGAGGGAGATCCTTGGTCATTAAAGTGCGCTGCTGGGTCTTGTGTATTAGGGACTGTAAAAATCCTCACAAGTCACTACAAATTAAGTAATTTGTTTTCCCAGAGCTGCTTCTGCTCAGCCAATATTATAAAGAAGTCAGAAGAAAAATGGCTGGCTTCAGGTAATCTTACCTGAACAACATTTTCTTCCTGTTCACTGCAACTGCAAGCAACCACAGCCCCAGCTTCTGTCTGCCTGCTCTGATGGAGAGAGCATTCTCCTGGATAGGGCTCTCCAAAGCCCCAGCTCACTAAAGCAAGCCAGTATGCAGGACCATCCTGTCACAATGTCCTCCCACTTGTGCCTTTCTCTCACTGTTTCCTCTCCTGTGCGGCGCAGCCAGAAATTGCGCATCAGAGGCTCCTCTTAGAGCAGTTTACTCCACGCCCTTAAGTCATCTGAATTAATGCTTGGCCACCAGACAGTGCCATTTTATTTCCAGTTGTTAAATGCACTAATTTGAATCAGCATCTGTTTTCAAACTTACAATAAATCTGATCCCGGATCTGGCATCAATTGGTACTGTCGTCAATTTGACTAAAGACAGTAAAATTCAGCTATAAAAGGCACTTTTCTAGCACTGGGATATTCTCTAGACAATAAAATAGTAAAATATAAAGGCAGGCACAGCCAGGAATGTGACCTATAAATTTCATTCACTTTAATCTTTTTAAATATTGCATTCGAAATTTAAACAAACAAACAAACCTGAGAAGCTGCAAGCTTTTGTGCATTACAGAAACGTGAACAATTACGAAGGCAGGGCTAGCAAACCCAAACCCACATCTATCTGCAGTTTCTCCTTCCAGATCAGCCAACCAACAGCCAGGCTGAAGAGAAAATGGGAACATTTGGCATTTTCCTCATAGATTAAAAATATCTAATACAGATGTGTGACTGAGTCATCGTTCCCCATTTCTCACGTATCCTTTGTTTTCAATTACAAGCTACTCAGGACAGGGCCATGCCTCTATATTGCTGAAAAGTGCTTAGTACAAAGAGGTTCTAAAGATGTGTGGAGACTTGTGTGACTACTAAAATATTAATATTTTATTAATTTTAATATTTAATATTAACAATATCAAAAGCAGCAACAAATATCTCTGTGGGGATGTCATAGGTGTAATCTTGGCAAGGCAGAGAAAGCTCAGAGAGATGAAAGACTGATTTTCAGACACTCATGCCTGCAGATCTGTCCAAGCTGCATGGAGAGGGCCCTCTTGGCATCCTACCTGCTGTACACAGTAGCTGCCATTGACCGTATTTCATGCCACAAAATGCAAGCTTGACAGGGTCTGCATCGGTATTGTGCAACTTAAAAATACTGAAGAGGAAGATAATGCCTACACTCAACTGTGATCTACCATATGCTCTAGTGCAAGTGTTCTCAGAAGTTTCATGCAGGCACTGTCTTCTTTAGGTTAGCTACCATTAGGTTAACTCCTCCTCACTCATGACTAAAATTTTCATATTAAATTAATGTGAGGAATTATTGAATGCCCTACCTTGATCTACCCAGTGTAGAAGTGGCCCATCATGTGCCCAGCTTCTCCCCATTCACAGCTCAGGACATGGTGAGGCACAGACTGCACTTAAATCTGTGATTCACGTTTCATGTTCAACTGAATCTCACTTGGAGGCTACAGCTGTAAGTTAGTGATAGAAAAGGTGGACGAAATTATCCCTCTCCTTGCGTCTATACGTGTTATTTCTTAGTGCTGTCTGCAGCCTACTCTTAAAGAAATTCTAGGACTTAGATAACTTTATCCCAAGAAATGGTATACTTATTTTATTCTCCAATCTGTGTATTTTTCTAGCGGATATTGTAATTTTCCCCCTTATTTCTAGTATTATTGGCTATATATCACTTTAGATAATTTTCTTTTCTGCTAATTGCACCCCTCTCTATTTGCCAGTTTTTCCATACTAGCTTATCCTCCTCCAGTGTATTGACTTCTTGCAAGAATTCCTCATAACAAAACAAACATCCTCATGCTTACACTGAAACGTAAGGCATCCAAAGGAAGATCAACTAAACAATTATGATGCTGAATTCATAAAGCCGCCCTTAATTCCAAGCACACTTAGGAATAATCATATTCGCCATGAACACATAGTGTACTAAAACTGTAAGCCTGAGTTAAAATACATTTTACTGAGTTCTTAATTTAATTTTATAGCACAAGACCACTATAACTGCATGAACAAGAGTGCGTTTGCCTTAACTGCTAAATGCTGGATACAATTTCCTTGTAATCAAACACAACTCACCAAAAAAAAAAAAACCCAACTAATTCTTCACACATCCTGTATGGAAGAACAACCTTCATGAAAATGGTTTCCCAATATTCCCCTAAAGGCTCCCCAAATGCCAGTTCATAAACATAATTAGAGAAATAGTACAAAATACCTCGAGGCTGGACACTGAAAAATATACAAGAGAATTAAAATTTGTTGTGGTAATGAGGACTGGCCAGGATTTAAGACAGATCTAGAACTATAAACTTCTGTTGTGTCATCTGCATTGTACGTTACTTCTAAAATCATACAAGTATGTTGGTTTTCATAAGTCTAAGTAGACCAACCAAAACCTTCCTCTTGAATAGAAATTGCAAGGATATGAAAGCATACTTCAACAAGGTTTGGTATTTCGAATATATGAATACCGAAAAGGACAAGAGTGGAAAGCTGCAGAAAAGATGGAAAGGTGTTCACTGAAGAAATGAAGAGAGAGGTAATGGCTGAATTCCAAGCTTTATTATTCTTGCATTTTTCTGTTTGTGGTCAGCTAAAATAGTTAATTTTAACTTTATTCTGCAGTTCATTGCCTGAAAAACATAACTCAATGATTTTCTGTATGACTTGATAATAGAATGAGGAGTTTTCAATGCATTGGTATTCTGTAAGTAATACATGGGCCTTTCAATCACAAAGCAATGATAGCACATTTAAAGAGCAGTACATTCAGTTCTGCTTTTGCTGTTCCACAGAAAGTCTCATGAAAGTAAAAATAATAATAAAACCCCAAGTTATAAGTAGACGTGGAAAAGTAGTATATTTCTTTCAGGCACAGATACCTCCATTTATTTATAAGGAATGTAACTATGCCAAAAATAATATTATTAAGATCACAAATGAGGAATATTACTTCCATTTTAAAAGAAATGCCTCCCCCAATGCGCTCTCCAAACATTCAAATCCCAGCTTAATAAAAACAAATGGCATCCCTCATTTCTTCAAAATTGCATATTTGATATACAAAGGTTTGCTGTTCTAACAAGATACAAGCACTCTGAAATCCCACCAATTATGTATTCACGTGCCAAAAATCAGACACATTTTTTTTGCAGATGTAGGTGAATAAATATATTTATAACTCTAAAATTTCAAGACCTTGCTTTTGAAGCATGAAAAAAAAAAAAAAAAGGCATAATGGGAGATATTAACAACCACCGGAAACAGCACAAAACCACTCTAAAGGAGAAATCTTACTCCCTTGGCATGTAATCTCCACAGTCATTTGCAACCACTTTTAGTAGCAACATGATACTAACTCATATTTCAGTTATGTTTGTAATCTTATTTACACAGTGAAGCTACAGGTCATTTCTTACAAAGCAAAGAGTTTAAAGAACAGCTCCAACAACATGTAATTTATGTTTCAAGCCAAATTACAAATATTGTAACCTCAAATAGCTTAAATGCATGAAATTCAATATTTATCAGAGGAAAACTTCACACATCCTTCTTCCAAGAAGTAGTAAACTGAACACCATAACTTAATCTGCACTTACAAACAACTAGCAGAATCATGGAATGTTAGAAGTTGGAAGGGACCTCTGGAGATCACTGAGTCCAACCCCCCTGCTAAAGCAGCTTCACCTGGAGCAGGCTGCACAGGAAGGTGTCCACGTGGGTTTTAAATAAAGTCTCCAGAGAAGGACACTCCATAACCTCTCTGGCAGCCTGTTCCATGGCTCCATTACCCTCACAGTAAAGTTTTTCCTAATGTTTAGATGGAATGTCCTGTGTTCCAGTATGTGTCTGTTACCCCTTGTCCTGTCTAGACTGGTGCCATCCTTTTAGATATTTACAGGCATTGATAAAATCCCCTCTCAATCCAGGCTAAACAGCCCCAGGTCTCAGCCTTTCCTCATAAGAGAGATGTACCAGTCCCCAACTAAATAAGGGCTAACTAACCAGCCAACTAACATAAGGACCATAAAAACCTACATCGTCAAATGACACTTCATTTCCAAAATGATTCAATAAAATAAAATGAAGAGCTATTTGTCATAAATAATTGAAACTGTAGTGAATTTACCAGACTACAAAGGCTAACTTTTTTATAGATACATATGTATATATCAGAAAATTTTACTAAGAAAGTTCCTGAGGCATTTTTTGTTTTTCTTCATTCTACTGCTAGCTCCTATTTGGTAGTGACATGTACCCAGATGTCACAAAGTAACATTTAGAAAGAAATTACATTAGCTTTCAGTTCATCAGTGAAGACATATTTGGAATTTCTTTCTTAGCAGCATTTAGTGTCACAATTATTAAGAAGCAAGATCTTCCCTATCAGAGATCATTTAAAATAATACAATAGCACAAGGTCTCCTAAAAAAAAAAGTCTCAACTTCTTTAATATACCACTCAGGAAAATAGTTAAGTATATCTCTGATAGCAGCTATTTAGCATAAGGAGACTTCTAATATGCATATGTAGAAGGTCTGGCATAACATTTACATCAGACACAGTCTCAACTGTGTGTGTATATTTAGCAACAAGATGAGATGATCACCATCAGTAGTTTGAATTTGACATTTAAGATGACATTAATAGCAACACTAGAAACATGACAAACCATGGGCAACAATAACACAAAAGTGAAATGATGTTATAATTAGATTTCCAAAAATAAGCCCCTCTTTCAATCATACCCTTCTACCACTGCACCTATAAGCCCTCCATGAAGTACAACTTTTTTTGACCAATAAACATGCGACAAGCAGGGCAGTTAAAAGCCACAAGACTAGAGTTCCCCAAATGACTGAGTTTACTAGGTACTAATACATGATTTTATTCTTGCACAACACTGACAAAAACGCCTTCACCAAGCACTGCAGGATGACACCCGCTGACACGCATTTCTCCTTCTGTGGCTTTATGTAGTGACAGAGCATTTTAAAGAGTTTTAAACTTCATAAAGTATCAAATTCAACCAGATGAATATCATAACTGTTGAAACACAAAATAATTTCAGAATATGGGAAATAATGAAGGTTACTCATCAAAATAAACTTCACAAACCTGCACTGCTGAGCATCTGTGGGGCCTGATGTCTTCACTCTTCGCCGCCATCTGGGGCCCTGTACATCAGTATTTGACACACAACATCAAAAACAGGCCCATCGAGGTATTAATGCTGTACACTGGGCCCACAAAAATGTCCTACAGAAAACCGGCCAAATGCCAAGAGTATTCAAATCATTTTGAGGCTTCAGGAGGCTACAGACATTGGCTGTGGGATTCTGACCTCTGGCAGGAAAATGTAAGGACATTTTGCTGATAAAGGCCTTTTAGAAATCGTTGCCCAGATTAGAGCTTCCACCTCCTGTACAGTATGATCTACGCTCTTTAAGCCTATTAAAGTTTATTATAAAGTACGGGGTTTTTTTTAAAACTATAAAAATCAGGGCTTCCACAACCGCCATTTTAAGGAGCTAATGCACACGCCTCAAAATGGAGGACAAACATGTGTTTCTGTGAAGCTGCTGAGAATGAGCAGTGACACCACCTGTGCCATGGTAAGACATTATCATAGAGAATTTGGAAGAGTGCTCCTCAGATTACTCCTCAGATTGCATCAGGTTTGGCTGGAAAAAAGCACAATAAAATTCTCACGTAGAAATATAAAGGGGTAATGGCACTTAGGAAATGCTTCCAGTAAGGGATTTGGGAGCACTTCTGAAATATGGACTGACAAAAAAGCTCCCCATATGCCAGTGAAAGGGCCTGGTAGGAATTCACAGATCGAGCAACGCGTGCTCCATGAAATGGCAACCAGCGTTTTCAAGCTCAGTGTTAGCCTGGAATGAAGCCCCCAAAATGAAAGCACACTTGTCTCATTTAACTTGGTTTCCTAATCTACTCACAGCAAATATTAAGCAGAAGGCAGCAGCTACTCTGAACCTTAAATTTATCTGGATTATCTACTCTCTTTATAAATATCTCCTACTTTACTAACAATTTACACATGGAGTTGCCTTGTTTGTCCTGCACTGAATTAAGAGCAAGATTGCAACTGTGTCATCTAGTGCAAAAGAGAGTGGATGGTTCACTACAAACCAACAGTCAGATACAAACAAGCTAAATAAAACCCAAAACGTTAAAAGGATATTTAAAAAAACCCCAAAATAATCTCTTGCCTTTTTTCTTGCCTCAACATTTCCTTCCCTCAGCTGAATCAAGTTACATTAAAAGTTCAATCTTTGAAAGCATTTTATATTAAAATTGGGAAAGAGTACTGTGGAAAATACAAAATTTTATCTGCTGATAGTAATCTTAGCTTTATCAATAAACAGGCACCTCTCAGTGCACTAAAGCTGGTGTTTACCTGCCATATAATTCCACAAAATAATTCAGCATATTCTTAACTTTATACTTGATCTAAATCTCAGCAAAGGTGATGAAATACAAATATTGCTCCGAAGATGCACTGTTATCTTGGTGCTTTGCAGAAGAGGGATCTACATCAGACGTTGCAATGCTTCGCTCAATGTTATTAATATGGTCTCTAAATAAAAACTAGTATGTTTGCTGCCATATCACATCATAAAATTAATTAATAGTTGAAACTAAACAATATCTGAAGAAATATGCTTCTTAGGGCAGTCTCTGAAACAAAATGAATTTCAAGATGGGGCCATTCTTGCGGTGGTTCAGAACTCAAGCAATTTCAGAACCACCACCAGTACAGACTCAGCGCCAAGGAGCAGTGTGCTGTCCGTACCCACTGCTCTACAGGTGTACTCATCAAGAGCATATTACTGTAACTCTGCTAACAAGAGGTCTTTTAGCAGGGATTTGATGCCTGAAAAGGCAGTACAGCCTCATGTCATGTCGAACAGAGCTCTCTCCACAAAACCAAGGCACAAACCCAACCTCTCCAGACAAGTTCCAAATCAACTAGCAAAAGCGTGCAGTGAAACAACTAAAACTCAGAATGACTGTAGAGAGATACTGCTTATAAGCCTTTTTTTCAACCGGCCACAGTAGGTTTGAGCTAATGTTCTCCACTATTCATCTTCTCTTTTAAATACCCATTTCACCGGCAAGTGGTAAAGCAGGATTTCCACAAACACACACGAGGAGCCCACACACTTTTTCTGCCCAGCCCTTCCTCCCTGGCAGGATACAGGATTAGATGCTATTTCTTCCTTGAATTTTGCCCTCTCTCAACCTCCCTTGAAGACTTGCACAAACAATGAAGTACTAGGAGAGAGAGTGGGGGTGACTCAACATAAACTCTATTGTTTATTAAAAAAATAAAATTGAGCAATGAGTTCTATGTTGGTTCATTATCCAGTTTTGCCCATCACTGTATGCCCAAGAGACTTTAAAATCACCACAGCAGTAAGGTTGAAGGGCTAACAGCAAAAAGACTTGTACATTGAGATCAGAGCTTCCTCTCCCCACAAGAATAAAGGTTTAAGCCTTTAATTTCTCATTCTTTCAAAATACTTCCTCCTCATCTCTCACTGAAACAGAAAACTACCTGTACTATAAACATGCACAATTATGAGTAACAAATAACAGAAATACATGAGCAGTACCTGAAGCCAAGCAATGCAGTTATTCTTTTCAAGGAACAAAAAGCAAATAGCAGCACAGTTATAACAAAAAGCAGCGTCCTTATAACCTGTGAGTAACCAACTGTGGATAGTGCATGACACTTACATGGTATCTAGCTATGCCGAAGTGACTGCAGACTGTCATTTTTCCTTAGGGGTGTTTGCTACGGAGGAACTGGGCAAACATTCATCTCTGTGAAAATCAAGAATCTTAGCTCATCTCACTTGGTTCTAAAGACTAGCTATTAAAGGAGCCATGTTATTTAAAAGCACTTGCCTGCATGCACCTTCTGTAGATGTTTGAGAGGTGGTTTTAGGGAGTAAATAGCCTCTAAAAGAGGAGGGAGACAAGACTGAGCTGCAGGGGTTTGGGAGAGGACTGACTGCAGTCCAGATTGTCCTGCAGCATGTTTTTGAGGCAGGACCGTGCTCCTGTGCTGCCAGGGCACCACAGCAATAAGACACAGAGTGCTAACTCACAGGGTGACTGGGATAGATTCTCTTTATTTTTCTGTGGAGAAAGCCTCTACAGCTGCTCAAGTTTACAAGTCTATTGTAGTGATTTTTTTTTCTTCACAGCAATTGCACAAATGTGCACAGTAAGCATACTGAGGCTCAAATAAGAGCAGGACAAGTTCACTCGCATATCCCACTGAGTAGCCCAAAAAGTAAAATAAATAACAAATACACTGCAAGTCAGCACTGAAACCTTAACTTTCACTGATACTGCAGCCATCAATGTACATGTTTAACTAATATGACTGTGCCCTACAGACATTTCAAGTGCAGGGAAAAAAAACTTAAGGAAAAAAGAGATTGAGATGGGGCACAAAATCAGGTAACTCATCATTCTGTCACCACGAATGCCTTCAGTTGAATGCTTAAAAAGATGTAAAATTACATGCAGGTTTTTAAAGGAACACAGGTATCAAACATCAGTGCTGCAAAGGCTGAGGTTATAGTTTAAAGCTGAGCTGTTCTCAGCATCTGTCACTGCAAAGGGGACACCTCACCCTACCTTCCCTAGGTCCAGCCAGCCATTCCCACCCCTCCTCCTGCAATTTACTACTCATCTATCTGCGTGGGGACCTGATCTGACTTGCTAACCGAACAGAAGAAAATACGTGCCCTTCTCCCCACCCCCCCCATCTGTTTGTTTATGGGTTGTGGGTTTTTTGGCAGCAGTGAACTTTCAGCCAAAGACTGGCTCAAGCTTTAGAGTGTGACTCTACCCTAAGAGATTTAGGGTAGTAATAGGGGTAACAACTTTCCTTTCTTAACCTCACCTGACCCTGGGCACAGACCTCTTGGAAAATCTTGTCTATTATACTCATCTGGGGAGCTCCTATAAAAGAGAAAGGATTTGAACCCTCGTACAAAATCTTGTTCCACTTGCAAAAGCTGAGAACCTGCAAATATGGGTTAGTCAAGAACTTGGTCTGTTCTACCATGAGCCTTTGGTTTTCATTTCTTACACTGCTGGCGTAGGTGAGGCTTTTGCCAAAATTTTGTTGACTTAAGCAGGAACTGTAGCTCCTACCTAATATAATCAACAAGCAGGATGAGTAATAGGGCAATGCTTGATTTATATATAAAGCCTTGGGTAGGCTGCAGGTCTGCAGAGCAGCTAGAATCAGCAGTGGGAGCTATTAGGAACTGTGGGTGACAAGTCTGAAAAGCAGTTATGAGTAAATGGCAAGCTAGAAACTAAAAGAAAGCGACCTTAAAACACAGAATCCTCCAAGATAATGGAAGTATGAGGTTTTGTTCAGATATATGTAGCACTGCAGGTATTTGGGAAGCAAGCAAAGTTCAGTTGGATATCTTCATTTTCTAGCATACCATCCAACTTTATTTGCAAAAACAACCCTGTATTTCAGTTTGTCAGTCATTCCAAGTTCCTGGTCAGGTTTTGAAGCAAAAAGGGAGCAATAATAAGGTAGTTCTAGAACTGGGATACTGGAATTGTAACTGCTCAGATATATGCAAATCATTTACAACTCACTCTTAAGAAATACTTTTTAGGATTCATATTGTTTGCTTCACAGATACAGACTTTGTACAAGAAATTTGGGGTTGTTTTTTAATTGCTTGAGGAAGGCAAAGCTAGCCAGCTGCAACACTAGTATGTATTTCTCATAATTAGCCACAACCTCTGCAGGCACTCACAGGTCATCTGAAAGCATTCTGAAGCCAAAAAGTATTGTACTAAGTACTGGAAGTACTAGTATTAGTACAAGTACTAGGATTGTATTAAAAGTACTAACTGAAACATTTTGAGGCTCATAGGTTTCCTTTAAGAATGCAAATTTAATCTCAGAATAAGTTACTTAACAAGTAGCTGAAATTTGAAGAGGATTTGATCCTTCCTCTTGCGTCAACTTAAAAGTGCAAAGCATAAACATATAGGTTCCAGTGAAAAGTGCCAAGGTCCTGTTTCCTTAAGATAGCAAGTAAGCTGCCTTTCCTTTCCTAAATCCGTATTTTCCAACCAGTACTGATTTTGGATTAGGTATGGCCAGGACTGAGCAGAAGAGCAGTAATGGCAAGAGGAGATGCACCAACCCCCATATCAGCATCTGCTGTGGATTAAGCAGTGAGGAACTTCTTTAAAGTTAATCCTGCAACCAACCCTGCTCCTGCTGCAGCCAGCACATAGAACTCTCACAGAACAGCCAAAGCACAGCCTTTTCTCTGCCTGCAGACTCACCTGAGGCAGGATCTATGCTGAAGTCTGTGCTCCTGTAAGTCGGTACATTTTCTAGCAGGACATTGAACTGAAGGTCAGTTTGGAGGTTCGGTTGTTTTTTTTGTTGTTTGATTCCTGAAAATAAATGGACCTGTCCCATAATCTCGAGTTTGCACTGAAACTAAATCAAACTAACAACCAGGAGAAGGTTCAACTGTAGAAAAAAGCAGGGACAGAGAAGAAAGGGGAGACATTGCTGCTCACATCTGAAACTTCATAGGTGCCCCAAGCCTCTCTCGCTCTCCTCTTTAAACCAGCATATACTATTTTAAAAAATACATCTAGTTGTTAAGCCACTGGTCTGAACCAGAAATAAGTGGTCTAGTCCAGTCACAGATGAGCCCAAGCCCAAAGCACTGCTGGCTCCAGCTGCCCAGTAAAGAGGAACCAAAAAGGAGCCCAAGTCTGGGGTGAGGAACAAATCAACATCACTTACTGATTGACCAAACAACCCAAAAAGCCCACAGGGGAAAAAAAAAAAAAAAAAGAATTAAAAAAAAATCAGAGCAAATACAAAGGAAGGAGAAGGGATAGGAAAGATAGGAAGATTTCAGAAGAAGTTATGGAAAACAATCACGCAGCCTTCATACCATTTCAAGTGAGCTTCCAGCACCAAGTACGTTGGGCTGCATCTCTCCTCTTTTGGGGCTATCCCTCCACACCAGTAAGAACAGATAACAGAGTTAAAAATGCAAACAGGGAGTGAAGCACAGCTCAGAACTACATGACCAGCTGCCCCTTAGTGAAAAATCACCCTGCCAGTACCACACTGTAAGGAGAGAGTACAAAAGAAAAAATGTACCCCAGATGTCAGTGGGGGAAAGAGGGGGAAATGTTTGCTCTTCCTGATGTATGGTATCTGGCAACTGTGTTCTTCAACAAGAGGAAGAAGTTTTATACAGATGGTGTTTTTGTATTAGATTAATGAATGTGTAGCACATTAAGATATTAAATGTAAACTGTACGCATTGAAGTTTTAACATGAGGATGTATTGCTATTTTCTTCTCATTTTAAACATATTTTACACATATTTCTGAAAGAAAATGTGCTACAAATAATGATACAAACACTAAAACAGCACCCTGTTCCAGCTAGTTGGATTTGTCCTTTTTTAAAAAAAACAACCCATGATTTAAAGAAATCAAACACAGACAAATCCTGCCAGAAAATGTTTTCATAGCAGAGACAATTAATGCCTACACCAAGTACATCTGAAACAAGAGCTTGTCATCAATGCCTCTCTTAGCTGTGCCAGCCACCCTGAGAAACAGCACGTACTACACAAAGTAAGAGCACAGCGTCCATGGATCACCATTAGATGAACTTCTAAATCCAGATACTTCACTCTTATTACAGCACAGCAACAAAAACTTCAACATTCAACCTTTTCCTCCATGTGGTACAACCCTCCACCCTATCCCAGGCAGCCAGCTGAATCAGAGTTAAATCAGGATTTGTCTTAGAAGGGATTTTATTTTTTTTCCCCCTGAAAAGCTTTACTGGCAGTTCAAACTAAGTTTCGTACCTACAGTGGAGACAAGACTTTTGGGGTGGACAGAACTGTGATAGTACATGCAGGAGAAAATGTAACACACAAAAGTTCAACTTCTCTCTAAGTAGCTGGTTTAAGCACTCTATAGCAATCTCACTTTGTTTAAGGAGGATAGGGTAAGAGTTATTAGGTTCAATTGACAATGTTTGTGTGTGTGGTCCCTCAGAATTTTGTGTAAGCAATATTTTTTTTTTCTTGGTTTAAAACTCCCAAGAAGTTCTCGGAGAAAATAATAATGTGAAATAGTCAACAAAATATTAATCATTTAGAAGTTACTTCTTTTTTTATGAAAACTCCAAGAAACAGATGAGAATAGAAGTGATGGTAGACTACTCTTCCTAATAGAAATGGAGAAAAAAGTAATGGCATTTCTAAATAAACACATTTATGCCAGTAAATGTTCTACCATAGAGACAATTATATCATCAGAAGCAGAACTCAAGTTACAACTGTGGAAGCGAAAATTCTGTCACTGAAATAATAGATGCTCCTACCTCTGTGAATGGGCAGCAGGGCTTGCTTATACAGCTCTGCTAAAAAACATTTGGGGAAAAGTAAGCCCGTAATGTGTGCTCCTGTAACTGCTATGGTCTACCAGAAGTGAGAGCAAACTGCTTATGGGGTTTGTTTTTTTTTTTTTTCATTATATCCTTAGTATGTTTTATGTAATAATTCTGAACTTAAAAACCTCTTACAAGAAGTGATCCACTGTTTCATGCTGGAAATATATCTGTAGTAGCCAGTTGGGATCTTTTACAGTTAAAAAAAGTTTACATGGTTTGAACAGATTTTGTAATCAAAATGCTGTTCACATGCTAACAACTGCATCAGTTTACAGTGGTGATGTAAATTTAACTAGGCTACTAAACCACAGATACTTCAACAATTTTAAGATTGTTTTATGCTGTATTCAAGAATCCAGTGTCTGCAATTCCTCTCACAGCTCTACAGCATGACAAAAAAATATTGTCTACTTAAAATACTTCAGCTGACTAGACTGACTTTCTGACAAGTCAATTTTTTCATACCTATACATGCAGGAATTTTGGCATTAGACAAAACACCTTTTAGAAATGATGAAAGGAAAACATTATTCTCATCCTCGGAGACCTACACATTTAAATTCTGTTCAATACTAATGAACATAATTTTATTACCCATTTTCCACTCATATTGTCAAAGATTATTTATTTTATTGGCTACAGATGTGAGTTTTAACATCTTAACATGCAAGTTTTAACATCAGTCACAGACAAGTATGAAAGCTACTACTGAGATTGTTTAAATTTTATAGGAGGAATGTGCCTTACCAGGATCAGGCAAATCCCATTCTACCTGGGTTTCTAGGTCTCTTGGGGTTAAACTGTTCACTATTCTCTAAGGGATAGCAAGGACTACCGTTTTGACTGCATTTATTGTTATAAATACTATACCTATTTGTGATTTGAATGGTAGCCACACTTGTAACCTGTTGCTATCTATTAAAGTTAACATGTAATCAGCTTCCTAGTACTGCTGGTAATATTTTACTATTCATGTTACAAACATGGATTCATGTTGAAACATCCTCTTCCTTTCTGTGTATGAAGTTTAAAATATTCTCATTACGCTGCCTCCTGCAAAACTGCTTTCCCAATCCTTCTTTCAAGAGTGCTTGGTCACAGAATAAAAACAAAAAAAGAAAAAAAAAGTGCCTGAGTGCTTGCAATCCATTATGATACTTCATAAGACAAAAAGACAAAAGAGTATGATGACTCAGAACAATTTTCCCAGTAAACGTTTTTTTCCCCTTTCCCAAGGTTTTCACAGAATGAAATGTACAAGCAATTAACATCACCATAACCTGTAAAACAAACAAACATTTTCTTAATTCATGATTTTAAGAGCTCTTGACCTGAGAAGGCCCAAGTAAGGTATGAGATTCATTAAACACAAATGAGATGTCTGTTTCAGGGAACTGTACTCCAGTAGATAGCACTTCAAAGTTTACAGATGTTTGTAATAAAGATATAAGAAAAAAACCTAAAAAGCTGATTGCTAGTTTCAAACACACTACTACTTTAAAAACTGTCTTACAGGCATGCGAAGACCTGCTAGTGCTGTAAAAATCATGGGTAATTTGTCTACAGAAGCAGCACATAATCTCCATCTGAAACATTAAAATCCAAAGGTGCTTATCTCCAATTTTATTGCATTTTAATATTAAGTTATTACAGAAGCATTTCCACTATGCCCTCTGTTTCTCAAGTATTTGTAACTTAGTAGTTTTAATTCCCATCTGGCTGAAATCTAGAAGACTAGTCAGTTTGCATACAAATGTCCTCTGAAAAGGTAGGGGAAAAAAAAAAAACACTTCAGATTTCATCTGCTTGTTACCTTTAAGAGTCTAAACTATTTTAATAAATTCTAATAATATTTCAACTTGTATTGATATTTCCTTTTAATATTTAATGCCTTGGTCTAACAGTCTGGATTAATGGTTTCCAACCTAAACTGTATCGGACCCATCCTGCCCCTGTGCTTTCTTAGGTAGCTCTATGCCAGTGTGGAACTGGGGACACTGGGGCATCTTTGCAGAGTTCAGTTCAGCTTGCACAGGGAACTTGAGGGGTCCCTTAATGCACAAGCATTATGACAAAGTCTCAAATAACTGTAACATATCCTTGAAGTTCAAACACAAATATCCTATGTTCTAATACCGTCCCTCACTTTGCCATCAAAAGCGAGTTCATTAAGCTCACTGGAACACTAGGTACACCTACTCTGAATGATGTAAGGACTCCTATCTGATGAGACTGCATCTAAATCACTTTCAGAACTACCACATCCAAACGTACAATAGTTCAAAGAGTGGATATTTTCAGTATATGACGTTGCAGGAAACTAATAGTATCTTTCATAGTATTCTCTTTGGCATGACTCAGGACACTACAAGAATAAAATATCAAAGACAGGTATATGCTTACAATTTATACTTCCTGATTTGATATTTGTGTGCGTATACCACAAATACCAACAAATTACACTTCTTCTATGAACACTGTATGTACTATCAATATTAAATTCTACATTTTTCTACACATTACAAATAAAGCTTTGGTTCCTCTTCGACAGGGTTATCATGTTCTGCATCAGCACATCAACATACACTACATATAAAGGAATGGAAGAAGTTTACCATGTGGTAGAGCACAGCAACTTCATAAAATCTGCTTTACTAACTACATCATGGATACTTAAACCCGGATATTTCAATGAAAGGAACACATTGTTATTGCTATTTTTGCCACTGTTACATTTTCCTAATTGATCAGGCCAATAAGCTAACTCTTCTTCCACAAAGCCAGTGAGACTTCTACCTTGGGAGCCTCTTCTGAAAATGCCAGCCTATCTGGGTGGAAGGCACGTCGAGTGCAGAGGCGCACACACGTCCTTCTCACAGAAAAGACCCTGTGTCACCTCATAGCATGACAGGTCTTAAAGGCTGGCCACAGTGACAGTGAATTGCCTATTGCTTGTTCTGCTGTGAAAAGCAAACAAGTATTTTCTCTTTCCACTCTATTTTAATCCTACTGAGGCAGAGAAGAGCTAACCAGAGTCTAGGCTGAAGGTCTGTCTGCAGAATCAGAAGCAGCTTTTGAATGAAAAGGACAGACGTAAGTGACTAATGAATAGCTCAGCTGCCAGAATCCACTGTTTTACACAAATCTGGCTTCCATGTTAATCATTTTCTTTAAACAAAGCAATGGTGGCTTTATAAAACGAGATGTAGTTCTATGCTAAACAAAAGCTAGCTAGGTCATTCCTCTGCCACAGAGAGATACTGAATCCGGTGTGAATTAGAACAGAGCTGAGTATGTTTCTTTAGGGTCTACAGATGGGTAGCCCAAGGAAGTATTTATAAATTTTTCACCTAACTTAAAATCAAATTGCAACAATAGGGATATCATGTTACAAAGTTTTGAGACTTTTAGGATGCTGTATGTGTAAGGGAAGAACTTGTTTCTGTGAACTAAAAAAAAAAAAACAAACCACAATTATTGTATGTATCTACGCCCAGCAGAAAACACATCAAAACACTTCTTGCTGGTTAATCACCTCACTTAAGAAATGAAGTGCCACCACTAGTATGAGCTGTAATATTTTTAAGTATCTCACAACGTGTGGAAAGGTATATGAAAATGAAGTGGGGGTAAACATTTTTTCAAGCCGATTTCATTGATGAAGGACCAACAAATCTGGCAAGAACTGGTACACACAAGGTAGTTACACATACAGCCACTCAACTAGGCTGTGTTGAATGGGAACCAACATTTCATTTTCTCATGCGGTTTTCTCTCCTTAACTTTTTAAAATGCAATAAAAAAAGAGCTTTTTCCTAAATTAAGAGCTACATGAAACGTGGAAGCAAAAGCTTTAATGTCTCTAGAGCTAGAAATTAATCTGTGGAATCAAGATTTAGTAAAGTGCAGATAACTGCTGTCTAAGAAAAGGGGAACATCTCCTCCAGGTCTGTCAGAACCATGGTGAAAAGGGTCATCCCCCACAACAGCTCCATCCAAAATCACCAGGGAGAGAAAAAGAACAGTGAAATCCAGATCTAATGGGAACAGTGGTGTGCAAAATACTCTGAGTGAATACTGGGTGAATTTGTCATTAAGTTTGCACTGTTATGCTGGAAAGTGCTACTGGCTTCTGTCAAACACACATGTGTTTAGAGCAGACAGGTGTGTCCCTGCAAGGGCCTTTGCTTCACTCTTTCCCTCTCACTCCTACCACGATCTTGAGGCTCAATGGTTACATCTGCTTAACTCAACAGGAGCTGTTCAGTGCAAGCTTGAGTGTAGCGTTGCCCTACAATCATCAGTAACTTGTAACCGGTAGTGGTTTTCCTGCCTTATTTTCAGGCTCTGACAACCAGTGCTTTCCCAGATAACACCCAATTCCAGGAAGGGTATGGACCAGGGATTGCTCCCAGCAGACCATATGAGTGAGATCCCCAGGCTACTGGTGAAGGGCTTGTGCCATGACAGTCATGAAACAGACCTTGCAGTGCTCCCTTTGTTAGTGTAGACAAAGACCATTTATCTGTCTCTCTCTTCCTCTACATTCTAATTTTACTCTTTACAGTGAAAAAGAAAGGCACCTGGCTGGTCTCTTCTCTCCCTCTTCATCACCCTCTTCCAGCACATCACAGGATTTGGGAAATCTGAGACAGGAGGGAGTGCCTCCTGGCTACAGCTGCTCGCCAGCAGCACACCAGCCTACAGCTGCAAGCTGTTCTCAGCAGGCAGACTGGACTTTTCAATGCTTCTCGACTATTAACTGCTTTGCCAGGCTTCTGGATTTATCAACATGCAAGGCCTATTGCCTATTACCTACTGAATTCTAGGACACTTTGTAACAGGTTCAGGCAGCAATCAAGTAAAACATTAAAGAGTCACTTTGTTACAGCCATGAATGCAAGTGGAACGTCAGCCAGCTGAGCATAAAGGACTGCTTCCCTTGGCTAAAAGGCAAAGCTAAACACGCACATATATATGCTGTTTCAGAACAACACACCTCAGTCTACAAATTACTTTAATACAAGTTATAATTACTATATAGACTGCAGCAAACAAACCTACTTCCATGGAGCCATGGGAATCCACAGTCTCCTAAAATAGGACCCACAGTACATTTCCATATTTCTTAGTAGAGACCCCCATGTAGTCTATCACATAAGGGTTCAATACTAACCACGTTAGGCACCAGAACACATGGCAACTCCACCCACATATAAAACTGCATGAAAAAAAGGCAGGGAAAAATATAATAATTAAAGAACAGATTCTAGTACAAGCTCCGTTCTATGGTGCAGAGAGAAACCAAACACTCAGAAAGATCGATTTGTTGCCTGTTATTTTATGGAATACAGTTGCACGACAGAAAAAANACGAAAAAAAAAAAAAAAAAAAAGGCAGACAATATACAAGTGAGATGACGAATGCTCAGCTCTGCCTGATTTCACTGAGATCACTGCAAGCAAAACCAATTACCTCAAAGGCAAAAACATAACTTTGTCTGATACAGGGTTTTATTTTGATTCTTCTTTTCACTTCATGTAACTGGTCCTGCTGCCACAGCTCTGATCAGCAGTAAATTAGGATTAGGTAGAAAGGACTGGGATGAGGGGGTAATGAAAAGCTGGAGGGCAGGATTGAGAAAAGAGAATTGATAAATAATACACAGGTCTCGATAGTGAAAAGTTGGCAGATCTGCTGAAGAGTAACTGGAAATACTATCCCAATTCCACCGAAAGAAAAAAATGATTTGAGAAGAAAGGTTTACATCCAGACTGTCTAAAAAGTTTAAGATTCCTTGACCTCAGGGAAAAAAGAAATTGGTAAATACTGGGATTGTGCACAAATGAGGAGTAGCAGGGTTTGCAGAGTAAGACTATTTGAAATGCTCTGAGGATGCCTATTTAATGTCATGAACCTTACCGTATGTTTTGGAGAAAGAACAGCTGTTAAAAAGAAACACTCCTGGCAATGAAATATGTGCCCAGCTCCATAAACCAAACATGGTCAATGGATAAGCAAAAGAAAAGGAAGATGGGGGAGGAAAAGAAAAATTCTTTTGAGGTACTTCTAGGCTATGAAAAAGACTCAAATATTGACAGTGCTTTTGGCACACTTGTCAAAAGCCAGCAAGATCCTCTTCAGCACAAGATCCATCAGCTCAGTGCTTGTCTCTTGGTTGATGGGAGAGATCTTAAGATTCAGTATCATTACAAGACAACAGACAAGGCATATCTGTGCAGCAACCTTCCTGGAGTTATCTGATAAAAAAATGAGTTCGACAAAGAGAGAAGTCAGAATTACATTTTTAAACTGACTCCACATCTGCCTTCAAAAGCCTTGTCTTCCAGATGGAAACACACACACACACAGAGATAATCCTCCCACTTTATGGCAGAACATGATTGATAAGTAGCAGGAGAAAGCTGAGGAGGAAGCAAGAATAATTAAACAGAAAGAAAATGTAAGAAAACTCTTTATCCTACAAAGGTGAAGGACACTTCCATCACAAAGGTGAGCAGATCAATAGGGGAAGTGTGTGAGGAACAAGGGGAACTCTGCATGTGTGAAAAGGGAGACTGTCTCTCCATCACCATGATGCTTCACCCCAAGTACACACTCAGACTCTACAACCCAGGGCTAAAGACCACACCAAAACATGGCTAGCAGCTGGCAACTTCAAAATCCTAACTGACTGAAGTAAAAGGTCTCCAGAAAGTACTGTGTACCCAGGAGTAATACACTTTCTTACTGCTATGAATGTTGTGAGGACACACAACTGTGAGATGCTGTACAGCTCTGAAGACAAAGATGGTAACAAGAAAACCCTGCTCTCTTCTAGGGAAATGACTCATGTATTGAAGAATAAGAAATCATTGGTCACAAAAGGGAAGTTAAATACAACCAACTTGAAAAGGGCAATGTTTAACCAGAACTTAAGAACAAAAGGTATAAAAGCCACACTCCACCGTAAAACAAGTAATGTTTGTCTTTCAAAAAATAGGACTTCTATCTGTTGTGCTGAGATATTTTCCATAACCTCCATGATGTTACCACTACAAAATATGTCTTGATATGCAGCTGATATTTTTATGGTCCTCAGTTTCACTGTATTGCATCTAGAGATGCCACCTGAGTCCACATGATCTTCAAAAATCTTGAAGATGGTTCTTCAGTCAGTGCAGATCTGTCACGTGACTATGCCATGTGTTGTTTTTTTTTCTTTTAATCTTTTCTTATAAATTATTCCCTATAGTCTCTACTAATTTTTAATGCTCTGCTGTGAGTTTCAGCCAATTAACCTATATCTTACAATGTTCAAATTTGGATCTAGTTTTCCTGATATCATCTTCCCTGTATTTTGTACATTTGTTTTAAAATTCCCTTAATAATTATGCCAATGCCTGAACAGAGAGCACTATAAAAAGTACAACTAGCACTGAGGTCTTTTCAAAGCCAGAAAATTAAGATGACGTTGTTTGTTCCAAATGGTTGTAGTTTTACACCAAAGAAACCATTTTTGCATGAGAAAAGGCAGTTAAAAAGGAGGAAGGGGAGGATGGACAGTTGAGAGTACTTCAATTAATTGCTTAACACACAATAACTGAAATTTTACTTCTTAAGCCTTTGAGGCATCAGTATGCACTGACATCACAAAGCAAAAGTGACCCAGGAATTTAAGCATTACATTTTCTAAACTCTTTGTTTCCACCTTAGCCACAGGCCTCCCATGGTTTGAGTATACTTTAAAAACATAAATACACACATGTTAAAACAAAGAGTGTCCCTGCTGCTGTAGTTGGAAATTGGCTCGCCTGTCCTCATAGCAACCTAAAACCATTTTAAAAAGTAGTAGAATAAAAGCTTGCACAAAAACAATGATTATCATTAAATGTTCCTAAAGGCAGCTATATTATAGTCAACTTTAAGGTCACCTTAATATTCAGTTTAGAAGTATTTCTGTGTCTTCAAAGTCAAAGGATAAACTCTTAAGTACTAAAATTTGCCATTATTAGAAAAGTTCATTTCACTGTTCAGCCTCTAACTCGTTATCTGTAATTAAGAAAAATCAGATTTCAAAGCAACAAGAGGAGACTGTGATAAAGCTATTTGAAGTTGTCTCTGGCAGGGATAAAGCCAGCAGAGAGGTGGCTGTCATAAAATAAGCCAAATGGCTTTTTCCACCTCCATCAAGGTCACTTTACTGATGATGTGCTCAATAAGATGATAATGCATTTAACCACTTTCCTTGCATCTGACTTCGACCTTATTGCAAATCCAAATGGCCTTGTTTAACTACCCTGTCCTTTCAACATTTCCCTGAACAAAGATAATTAAGGAGATATACTGCCCCCTACTATCACAGGAATTGAAAGACAAATAAACTTTTAAGAGCACAGCCAGGTGTCTATTGCATTAATGTACAACGTTGAAGCAGGGGGTAAAATGAAATAATGGTTAAATAATTATAAAAGGTTAACAAAGTTAACTTTGTTACATAAGGCAATTCTGTTTTATTTAAAAGAAAGAACATAAAAGGCTTTCCGGGCTACTTTTTACAACTCCCTGGACAACAGTCTTTTCCTTAATGCAGTTTCTGACTGAAGAGGAAAAATGTTCTGCAAAAATTAACAACTCTGAAATTTCTGCAGGTTTGGAACTGTCTCTATTTCATACTTGGGTACAATAAAGTTTTATGAAAAAGCAGGTCTATATAATTAAACCAAGAGGTATTCTAACAAAAGAATTTCCATTATTTGGCTTGTTTGTTGTTTTTTTTTCCCTTCTTTTGTGTGTGGTCAGCAACTATACTAGAGATGCAGATTAAAGTAGTTTAAAAATTAGTTTGGCAGTTATGGCAATTTGGAAGTTTAGGGTAATGCTCTCATAATTTAGACACTGATTCAAAAAATACTAAATAATACCAGTACTAGAATAATGGTTACTTACTTCTTCAATTTTAATTCATATATATTCTTGCATCCCAAATCAGTCTCCAGGACATTAATTCTTCTTCATACCAAGAAAAAAACCAACACATAAATAGCACTAGGGACTAATAACAACTGAAACAGGATAAAAAGAATAAAAAAGGAGGCAAAGCAGTTGGATGTTCTTTCTGTAGTTGCATGCATGAGATCTGATTTCAGATTAATCTTTTTTTTTTTTTGTTCTAAATCTATTTTTCTTTCAAGCATCATAGAAATATTGTTGCATAGGTCTCTGCAAGAGCCAGAAAGAGGCAGAACAGCAAGTTGTATCAGAAAGATAAAAACATGTAACTCATTGTTGACGTGATATTAGATCTACGAGCTTACTGCTACTGCAAAGATTGCTGTTCCTTTGCCACAGAAGACACAGTACACAGAGAACCTGTTACATGTATTTAAACAGGATTACCATGACACAGACCTTCAGAAATAGGAGCAGTATCTACCTTCGCCATTTTGTCAGGCCACCATTACTCTGAATTGTAAATGCAGTTTGTCCAAATTTCAAAGCATGCAGGTAAATCCTTTGCCATAACAGTTCTTTATCCAGACTCAACAACTCAATTCTGAATACACCAGAACTTAAACCTCCTGTATTACCCTATACAAAAAAAAACCAAACCAAAACAAAACCCAACAACAAGAACCCCAAACCAAACAACAAACCAGTGCTTCAGTCATCACCGACTACCACATCTGATCTGTGAAGTTTGCAATGATTCATGCACTATTGCTATGCAAAACTCTTTCTGCTGGATGTAACAAACCATAAACACAAGCCTTTCATGTTAAGCTGGGTCTCAAAATCATAACCCCATGTTTTGTTTCCCATGTAGACCCCACCAGAAGGATTTTTTATCTTCAGACGTGAGAACTCTACCACTTTGTTACATTTCAAGGACTTCCTTCATAAACCATCTACTTTATAGCAGTTTACACAAAACAATGATTCCATTTCAAATGTAGATAAATGGTTGCACTAGATTGTCCCCCCCTACAGCACCTTGCTGTAGTGAGTTCTAAGTTTTTCCTCTATAACTCCACTTTCAATTCTTTCAATCTTAGGCAAAGAAGGTCCATTATTATTTTTCCATTCATTCAGAATATTTCAGCCACTTACTTATTTTGTTCGGAGTTTAACATGGATGAAGCCTTCCAAAGGAACATAAGTGCCATTTTTCCCCATATGTCCCTAACGGTTAAAAAGCTTAACTTACTTAAATTACAAATCCACAAGTATTTTCTTAGTACAGTTACATTATTACTTCCCAATTCTTTATTTTCTATAAAAATCTTCCAAGTGTTGAAACCTAAAAGATGTATACACCTTCAAGCCATTAGTGAGGTCATCAGCTCACGGCAACATCTCTCTCTACATTACTTGAAGACACAAAAGCCCCCTTGCTATTCGAAATGCATAAATCTGTAACTACCTCTTGAGAAAGTCTTTCAAACCCAAACCAAATGAAGCCTCTAGCTGTATTTAGAACAAAATAACCGTCAGCAAGACCTTTGTAGACATGCAGAAAAGATACAAAAGTGAATGTCTTCCCTAGTTTGGAAAACAACGCCGTGCAGTATTATGTTCTGATATTGCTGCTCAAATGCCTACACTGTACAAGGCACACCTCTTATCACCTTTTATGTTTCATTGTTTAGTTCAACAAGTGAATCGGGATGCAAAATAAGTTCTAGAAAGAAAAGTTGTAAAGTCTGATCTCATAATTGCTTATCAGGTCATTTCAGTAATTTGGTAAGTCATTTTAAGTCTTCACAGATGCACATTAGAAATGCAAGAATACAGCTGAAGGCAAATTTTTGAAGTTGGATCAGTTTGGATCACGCACGGATGGGTTCTTAGTAGCATTCTTATTATCTCCCTTTAAAATGAACAAATACCTGATGTGATGACTTGTCTTTTTTTTTTTTTTGGTAGCGTCAATTATTTTTAGACAGCTACTATATCAGCTGCTGTTCTTCAAAAGAAAAAACCAAACAACCATGTAGCCCATACTGCATGGTGCTTTCAGCTCTACTACAAAAAGGTTAGACAAAAATGACAAGTAAGCCAAAACCACTGAAACGTTCAATGTTTCTGCAAAGGTTCTGCTGTAGGTTTCTTGCTAAATTATAAAATATTTTTTTTATAACTTCTTGAAAGAAAAAAAACCCCACAAACCTATACTGTGACATGAGGCAATTCTCCATACAGAGTTGCAGAGCAATTAATCAAAGTTTTCCAACATCTCATTTGTAGTCACTGAGCTGCTTGACAGTTTTGAGCCCCAATCTGGTGGATGTAAAAAAAAAAAAATAAAATGGCAAGCTGTATTTTCTATTCTGGTTCAAATGCTTTCCCCTTCCCAGGTTTTACCCAAATTTCTTCCACCTGAACTTAGTGAGGATATATTAAGATTTACCTTTAGAAAGAAAAGAAGGCAAAGTGAATAAGCCTGGCTACACGCACACTAGGAAGCTCAGGGAAATAAACCTGGCCTGTTTAGTACCATTATGCAAATGTACAAATTCTTATCTTAATGATAGGCTATACTTAACACCAGACAATCAGATCCTTATGCCTATTAAGCAATTAATACACTTTCTAACAGATAGAGGAATCTTGCCATTTCCAGTAACTTTTCCACACATTTTAGTGAATATATTCTGCAGATTAGAGAGTTTTGGGGAGAAGGTGCTTCCCTTCCTCTCCCTCCATTGTTCTCTACCTTGAAAGCTGGTAAACAGATCAGAGCAGCTCAGTCTTTGTCTAAGGCTTTGGTAGTTCACAAGCTGAATTTCTCTCCCCTTCGCTGTAATATCGGAAGACAAGGATTCTGAAAGCTTTCCACGGTAACGTCCAGAAAACAGGCACAAAGTTAACAAAGGGGCCCTATCACCGTGAAGCGTCAGGTTTGTTTACTGGAACAGATGAGTATTCCCCTAAATCTTCAAAGTTCAGACTTTTTCTTGAATAAACTCCTTAAAAAATGGCAAATGGGCTAACTAAGGCAAACATAAGCTGATTTAAACCAAAGCAAAACACTCCACAGACAGATGAGTAGCTCAAATTCAGATGCATGTGAATTAACAGGAAAACTAAAACGTAGTGGGCAAAAAAAGCTGCAACAGTGCGCTCACGCACTGGAGCACAGACATTCTAATTTTAAGTAAATTTAATTGCGACATACCTTTCTCAGTTTTTTTTTGTTGTTTTGCTTGGTTTTTTTCCCCCAATCCCTCCTTGAAGTCTACTCTAACAATTACCGAACAGAGGTCTCCGGCCGTCTCACTTAAATATTTAAAGCTGGGGAACAAAAGGTTTGTTTTAAAAACGAAAATCTTGGCTTCTACAACTCCAGACGTGAATCTGCTTTCAATTACTGAAAGTATTTCCACTTCAGTGAAAAAGGATCAAATCTTCAGCTACACCATCTTTAGGCAATGAATTTGATTATATTAAGCTTTAAGAATACAGAATGACTTTGTGACTCAGCTGTGTGTTCTATACATACCACTTATTAGGTATAGAAAAAGGAAGGAGCTAGCGGACAGCAATGTGGCTGCTCGCAGCAGCACTATACTTCCCCACCACAGCTCTGCTTCAGGGTTGGTTGGGTTTTTTTCAGGTGCCCACGCAAGCGTCAAAAATTACGCTAAGCTTTAAATGAAGGATTTTACCGTCCTTCAGTAACGAAGCTGGGATGATTTTTTTGCGTACTTTTGTTTGCATAATTAGCACTGTTATTTATTTTTTTTTCCCCTAGACTTTCCAACTAGCACAATCTCTTCCCCCCAGCACAGCAGGTATCGTAGCCTCTAAGAAACATCATAATAATTAGAAGTACTTNCCTCCAACGTCGCAAATCCCCCCTACCGCCTCCCAGCTGAACACCGGCTCGGGCTCCCTGAGTAGCACGGCGAGGNACTAAGGCAAACATAAGCTGATTTAAACCAAAGCAAAACACTCCACAGACAGATGAGTAGCTCAAATTCAGATGCATGTGAATTAACAGGAAAACTAAAACGTAGTGGGCAAAAAAAGCTGCAACAGTGCGCTCACGCACTGGAGCACAGACATTCTAATTTTAAGTAAATTTAATTGCGACATACCTTTCTCAGTTTTTTTTTGTTGTTTTGCTTGGTTTTTTTCCCCCAATCCCTCCTTGAAGTCTACTCTAACAATTACCGAACAGAGGTCTCCGGCCGTCTCACTTAAATATTTAAAGCTGGGGAACAAAAGGTTTGTTTTAAAAACGAAAATCTTGGCTTCTACAACTCCAGACGTGAATCTGCTTTCAATTACTGAAAGTATTTCCACTTCAGTGAAAAAGGATCAAATCTTCAGCTACACCATCTTTAGGCAATGAATTTGATTATATTAAGCTTTAAGAATACAGAATGACTTTGTGACTCAGCTGTGTGTTCTATACATACCACTTATTAGGTATAGAAAAAGGAAGGAGCTAGCGGACAGCAATGTGGCTGCTCGCAGCAGCACTATACTTCCCCACCACAGCTCTGCTTCAGGGTTGGTTGGGTTTTTTTCAGGTGCCCACGCAAGCGTCAAAAATTACGCTAAGCTTTAAATGAAGGATTTTACCGTCCTTCAGTAACGAAGCTGGGATGATTTTTTTGCGTACTTTTGTTTGCATAATTAGCACTGTTATTTATTTTTTTTTCCCCTAGACTTTCCAACTAGCACAATCTCTTCCCCCCAGCACAGCAGGTATCGTAGCCTCTAAGAAACATCATAATAATTAGAAGTACTTTACACTTCTCCCATCATACAAGCGCAACAGAGTTAGGCGAGGGAGCTCTACGGTTTACACTCCACAGCGAGATGCAGCAGCTCGCATGCAAATTATGCAAAAACTTCTCATTTCTTACACCTCCAACGTCGCAAATCCCCCCTACCGCCTCCCAGCTGAACACCGGCTCGGGCTCCCTGAGTAGCACGGCGAGGAATGGGAGAAAAGCGGTTACCTCTCGGCTTAGCCCTGCCGGCT
>VWZY01005155.1:223691-279191 GCA_013399075.1 Chloroceryle aenea | reverse complement strand
CCCGCCGGGGAGAAAAGCCCGCCGGGGTCGGCGAAGGCGCGTGACAGGCGGGCGCGAAGCCGCGCGGCCGGTCAGGGATTTATCCCGAGGCAGCGATTTGCCGCGAGACAAAAGCGACTTCAACCTGCAGCGCTGCTTCCCGCGCGCAGCGCCGAAGTCGGCAAGGCATTTACGGAAATGCGGTGAAGTTGGAATTTACAGAGGGGGATTCACGCGCCTAATTCCTATCACTAACCACGAGACTGCGATACCCACGCGGGCTGAGGAAATCCTCTTGAAAGCCGGGCCTGGGCCGAAGCGCAGCTGTTAGCCCACAGCTCTCCAGACCGACCCTCTCACCGTCCCGCACCGCCTGAACTTCACTGGAAAGAGAAACACACACACACCCCCGCCCCGCTTACCTCCTTAGGAGAGAGTTTGCTTCACGCGTGTGCACGGGCATGAATATCATACACTCGCCTTACTTCAGAACGCTCGACAATTCCTCATCAAAGCTGCACCTTAAGAAGCCTTTGGAGTTAGAGCCTGATGGGAGTGGACCGAGAATCAGGTGCAGTGCGTTAAGCGTCCCAGCTGCCACCAATCTAACAAATAAGAGCTACAACCCCCAGCCTTTCTATTCCTCACCGCTAACTTCAGAAAGACTGGAGAGAGACAGAACGTCTAGATGCCTACAAAATGTGCAGCAAAATATACTCATTCAAAACAGAAAATCCTATTTGCAGATAGTAATCAAACTAAAGTTTGTGCCTCTGGCTTTAGTAGAGCAATAAATAAATATTTTAATTAGCTCCTTGTGGAACATGGAGCTTCTTTAAAAGGTTTGGGGGAGCACTACTTCCAACTTCTGTTTTACCATCACCACACAAAGCACCTTCTTCTGAGGTGGCTTAAGAAATACAGTAATACAGAGTAACTCCTCCAAAACCCTTACCATGCTTTTATTCACCATACACATTTGCTAATGCTGACGAGCCTTAACTCTCCTCACTCTATTACAGGATCTGGCCAAGAACAGGTCCAGTTACCACAGCAGCTACCCAGGAGCCACGTTCTTCCCACGTCAGCCGAAGATACTGTTAATGACTACACAATACTTCCAGGGGAGATAATACCACTCCGCTATGTGTCTCAACACTCTTATGGAGAAGGCGGCAATAAAAGCTCACGGTTTAGATGTATTATTCATAAGAAATGTAATAATATTCAAAAAGCTCACACAATTAGTGTTCATTTACAACTTCCTGAGAAACAAAGACTATACAGACTGAAATGGTAGAGTTCTCTGAAAGGGGGGGAAATAATGAGCTAAGTATCCAGGTCCTGATGAGGGCAGTCTTGGCTGGTAATAGGGGAAAATACTGAAAAAAATCCCAAAGTAACAGCACTAATACTGCATCTTCAGCTGAAGCTCTCCGAGCTAGATATGCAACAGACTATGTGTGCTTTGAATTAGCAAGAAGCAAAAACTGTAATACATACGGTCACCGTTGAATTATACTTTGCTCAGGCTTCAGCGTGGGGAGGGGGGGTGGGGATGGTTGCTGAAGATTAGAAGCTTTTTGAAGTTCAAATTCTGGACAGACTCACATCTGCAATAGCTTCAAGACCAGCCAAGAAGAGAAGCATGAGATGAAATCATGAACTAACAGTCAGTTAAGAAAGCAAGTCTCTTATCAATTCCACCGCAATGCTCATATTTTCTGTCTCTTCCTAGAGGTCCAGTTGTAATAAATGGGGTATTAGATCATGCAAATACTATTTTCTAAACTGCCTGAATGGAGTACACAGAGATAGCACTTTCTGCCACTGAAAAATCTACTAATTGGGTAGATCAGCTTACAGATCTTGACAGAGAAACGGGAACTGGATGCTTCTTGTCAGTTCATGCAGAGCTCCAGAGCTCTTTTGAGAATTACTGCCCTCAGAGGGACCTGCAACTGCAGCCCCTCTACAGAAGACTGCCATGGACTGGTGCAGGAAGCGGGATACTGGGTCCTTCAAGAGCCAGTTGCTACGGAAGGCAAGAGGTATTTAGACAATCCCTCTTCCCAAAAGAAAGCTACCTCGTTACTACTCCTTTGTATGTTTTGTACTATTGTTGTACAAATACGAGCCACTGTACATTGACTATCTGAGGATTGCAGCCTACCAAAGCAGTAAGATTCTACCACCATTAATTACACCATTGCTGACCTGCCTTTACCTGCATCTCCCTGATCTCTCAATCCAGGAACAGACTTGGATGTCACTGCAGTGGATCCTTTCCTCTCCATTTTCAGTCAGCTGCAATGGAATTTTCCTTTGCTTTGATGTCCCCTGTGCTGTGATTCCAGTGTCCCATTAATGCCAGACAAATAATTTATGAAATCTATTAGGTGCCACACTAAAGACATCTGAAACATAGATGTTTGCTTACAAAAATATTTATATATAGTAGACAAACGAGGGTGAAGCAAACTCCAGCACAAATACCACACTTTATGCCAACATTGCTCACGTCCAAACAGCAGAAAGATCAAACAAAGCCTGGCGGGGAGGTAAGGGGAAGAATACCATATATGTTCCACTCATAGGAAAAGAGAAAGCACTTAAAAAAAGAAAAAAAATAATTTGGTCAGAAGGATTATTACAGTAAATTATGCAGAGCATTATCCATTGAATTTGAACCCATTTTTAGCCTTTCTTTATTAAGAACTCATTATAGTCCTTTTCCTTAATGTGGAATAAATTAGAGATGTGTTAATCCATGCAGCTATCTGCAGGTACATTTATCACTATGGTAGCCACTTTTACTCTCCTTACTGGAAGCTGCATTTCATGGGCAACAGAGACTCATCCCCTGCTGAACTCAAGTCACAGTGGTCTTTTCAGGTCACTGTCAGGGTCATCTGAAAACTTACCTTTCTTTTAAAGGACTGAAAGGTAACGTACAGCCGGCCTTAACATATATGAAAGATTTTCTCTCTCCCACTCTCTCTGTCACGTTGCCACAATTTAGATCAGTGAAAACAACTGAGCTGGGGCCTTGCTGGTATGAAAGGGTGAGGAACTGCTAACAGGATGTTCTTTGTGGGAACTCAAAGCTTCTGGAACTGATTCCTCTTCCCTGATCCAGAAGAGCTCAAATTTTATGGCCTTCAGAGCATGTTGCATAGTTCATATTTTTCCAGAGTGTATGAAAACAGGGGAGAATTATGAATGTGGTTAGTTTCTGGAGGCAGGGCTTTGTTTCAGCTTTCAAACTGGCTGGTTTGTATTTGGTTGGGGAGGGAGGGCTATTGCAGCTTAGTCATGATGATTAATTTTTATACTTGCATTTTCGTTTCTATTGGGTTTTCAGGAATTTAAAGGTAGCAGCAAACAGACAAACTCATTTTCTATTAAAAGATTAAGCATTATCACAGAGAACCATCATGCTGGTAATTCCATCTCTTGAAGATGACACTTGGAAAGGAATTCAGAGTTTACACTGGAGGTGACTCTGAGTAATCATTAGATTGGAGTGGCTGAGGTATGAGTAGCTGTGCTCCTTGCAGCACATAGCAATTCAATCCTTATTATTATCTGCTCTGAGAACCATCATGCCAAAGTAGAAAACTTTATTATGCCCATTTTAATCATGGCAAAAAGAGGCACAAAGCTGACTTGTTAATACCACAAATGTAGTACCATGAGAAAGGGGAAACGTGACACCTTGGATAGTCTTCCAATGCCTGCTCTAATTGTTGAACCTTTCTTCTTCTCATCACCGAGATAATAATTTCAGCTACTTGTCAAAATAAACGATGACCAGCAGCTTTTATTAAAAGGGAACAAATATATTTTTAGCCAAACAGTAACTCACCTATTTGAATAGTAGTAGCCTGATCGCCCTGGTAAGACATCCTATCATAAATGGTTAACCAGTGCCACAGCTGCTTGTACTGAAACACTACATGCAGTTTGAAGAAATACTGTTGTCTGCCTGTGCATTGCAAACAGGCACAAATGGAGTATCTACCTGGAAGCTGCAACTGCACAGCATCACTACATTACTTTGGAACCTCTTTTTATTATGATCCTGCAAAAAAGCAGAGTATTCAGCTATGAAATTTCAACGCTGACTACAAAAATATTTTTGTCAGATAAGGGATAATTTATAACAGCAACGTACATTCTCATGTCTGTTTTACAAACCAGACTTAATCAAGTCAAATATTTATAATTTAGCTTTCCAGTTTCTGCTGAAAGAGTATTAAAACCAGGCAAATTCTTCTCTAGAAATAAAAGTCTTAAGAATACTATCTGATATCAACAAGATTAGTAGCATAATGTGTTCCTGTGAGAAAGCACATGTGCCCAAACATATTTACATGTAGAACATCTTGTAGTTCTTAAGTATTTATATAGTACATGACACTGACTATTTTTTTCTCACAAGTAAAGATTAAAATAAGCCATTTCTCATGCAGTAATGATGCTGGCTTAAATGAGAACAGACTAACACCACAATGAGCTCACAGTGTTCAAATCTGAAAACAATAAACTTTTTTTTTTTTTCATTTTCATTCACATAGATAAAGCCTAAGTCTATCTTTTATAACACCTTCCAAGAATGTATTAAGAATTTTGTGATTTCAGATCAGCATTTCACTAAAAATGCAAGCAGAAATTGTAAAGAAGCAGATCAAACTGGGGTAGGGCAAGAGTTATAGGAAAAATATAATGCTTTCAAAAAAATTATTGATCTATAACACTTGAACTGAATGTAAGAGGAAAATACATCATAGGTTGTTTTTTTCTAAGCAGCAACACAAACCCACCCCGTGTATGTTTAGCTGTGATTTTGAGTCTTGTAGATTCATATATTGACATAAGTAACATTCCTCTGATCATTGACAAATTTCCCAGCGACCTCAAGGCAGTGTCAGGCAAAGTATCTTTATGTGAAATATTTTTGTGTAACAGTGCCTAAAATTTTACTGTTTAACAGTACAATGCCCTGCTTAGAATCATCCTACTCTACACTAATTTGTCATAAAGTATGGGAAAATACAAATTTACAGTTATTATATGAATTTAATATGTTGGTCTCCAAAATCTGAATGATTGAAGACACAAATATTGATCACGATGTTTTTCACAGTACTCCCCTAGCTTCAGTTACTGTTTCACTAATACATTCCTGTGTTCGAATGCAGACGGTACCAGTCAGCCAGCAGAGAAAAAGGGCATGTATACTTTGAATGATTAACACAGTTCTTGGAAACACAAAGCATACATGCTTTCCTTATCTTATAGTAGAGCTAAGTGATGAGAAGGAAGACATTTTCATGAAAGTTCTGGGGGATTAGATGACGTATCAATGAGGCCTTTGAAAGGAATACCCTCCCCCTCCTCTGGAAAAAAAAAAAAGAAAAAAGTTAATCCCATTTGTTTCAGAAGAATTGCTATATGAGTAACACTAGTGAGATGAAACAAGAAAAAAGAATGCTTTGGTGTTTTCGGGTCATTGTACCTACTTTTACAGGAAAAGGCACTAATATTTTAGCAAAAAGTTTAACCCCCTCACTGAAGTAAGAAAAATCTGACTCTAACCTGAGCTTTACATCTCTCTCTAAACTGAACTCGCCATGAATTTGATGCTGTTTCTGTCTTTTGAGACTCACTTCACTGCATCATTACACTTTAGGACCCTGAAGAGAAAACTATTACAGATCCTGAAATATGCACAGTTGTGGCATCTCCCGACCATAATTTTTCATACTGCTTTCCCATTTTTTCAGCAACCTCTATCAGCAGCTGCTACTCACTGGCTTTCATCTGGAAAAGAAGGCAAAGAAACAGTTGCTTGCACAGCTAATGCTCCATACAGGAGACTGAGTGTCTTAATCTTCATAAGCAGCTTCCAACTGACTAAGTTTTGATTTACATTTAAGACTTGGGTCCACAGCTCTAAATCCTGATGGATTACTGGATTATTTTTTTTTAATTAGAAATTTACACTTTTGTGAGAATGAAAAAGAGGAAGATAGTGCAAATGAAAGTGACATTAAAGAGGAACTACAAAGAGAGGTCAATTTGGTATGTAAACCTAGGAGATACAGGGCATCTCATAACAAACAAAGCATCTGTAGGCTGTTTGAAACAATCTGTTTAGAGTAACAAAGTTTTGTATAGAGGTCTGACAAAGAGAATTGGCTTTCCTGAAAAGACTAGCCTATTGTGAATCTCTTAGAATTGGTAAAGAGCAATCCTATCAATATAAGAGAACAAGCTCTAGGAAAAATCCCTCTATTCTTAATGATGAAGCTGGAATCCTATACCTGTAGAAAACTTTAAGTTATATTATAAGCATCTTAAAAAAAAAAAAAAAATTTCAAGATACTTGTCCAAAATGTCAGTTTTAAAAAGACATTTTAAAATCAGAGGGACAGACACACACAAAATCAATATCCGTGTGATTCTCACCAAAAAATATTTCACATATTTCTTGGAATAAGCATCATAGAGCTTATGACATGACAGAAACTATGTGGCCAGGACTGTGGGTTCAGCTGCTGCTGTCCTTCATCTGCTATTTTGTCCTTTTATTGTAGGGTAGATGACTGAAAATTTACTGTATCATTTTGGTCAGAAATTTCTTTTCTCAGTAGAAAGAAACTATTTCTTTTCTCCTAATTATAGCTTTTCCTCCTTCCCTTTACATTGTAACTCCTTGGGGAAAAAAAAAATACAACCACATGAGCAAATTTTCTTTTTACATAGTTGCTGCTTCGGCAGGATCAGAAAAAAGTGTCATTCTTTGTGTAAGTCTGTCAAACAGATTTCTAACATACAGCTTGAGAATGTTCATCTGAAAGTACTATATCTGCACTTGTGTATGCTTCTATGACATTTATTGCCTTGGAAAGGTGGCATAAAAATTATTTCACACTACTCAGACACCTGGTGTGAGCCATATCCCTGAAAGTGGTCTATATAAAAAATGGTTATAAAAATACTACATTTAAATAAAATAAATGCTTTCCAAAATATTAACTTGGGTTTATAGAAAAAACTATGCATTGCAGTCTACTCTAAGTAGACACATTATCACCTTTTCCAGGAAAAAAAAAAAAGCAAAATAGAAGATGTTTTCATAAAGTGTAAGAACAGGGTTTACATACACTTGGTGTACACTCAGAACTGCCTGTATGAACAAACTTTCCCATGGTACATCTTCAGGCAGATGAACGCCTGGTGATGATAGGTCTTGTCTGGTGATGCTTTGTGTTAGGCACAAGACTAAGCGCTGTAGTGCAACTAGAATTGCATTTAAGGCACACCTTGAAGTGATTTATTGGTTATTAGTTCTCCTCGAGAGCAGGTGATCATTTTCCATATTCAACCCAACATACAAGATTTGCCAACATGCCAAACTGCTAGCAGAATCATTTTCCTCCATACCAGCAGATGTGGCTTATTCAGAAACAGGGCATAGACACTGTCAATAAGTTAGTTACCATTTACTTAGGAGGGGGGAAGGATAAGAAAATATTTCTTCCTTTATTTTGTCCATAACTCACATTCCTGATGCGCCCATTACATTTTAGTGAGCCTATTCACCTTGTGCTCGCACACAGAGCCTTCAGTCTGTACTGTAGGTCTGACAAGTAGTTACAACTAGTCCAGCTTCAGGAAAGACTAACCATGGCACAAGTTTCCAAAACACAGTATATTACACAGAAGTTCTCTCATGTAATAGTCCATAAAGTCTTTCTTCCCACTACCACTTCCCCACGCTCCATTTATATGCTCGGCACGCCAGCGCAGAGATGTCAGACTGCCATGGATCCACGCGTGTTCAACAGCTTCATAAATCACCAAGTTCAGTGCTGATATATTCAGTTACTATTTTCTCAGCAGCCAACTTTATCACTAGCATTTCCTAATTCTATGATGTAAACTATTTCACTAACAATGCTTTTCACTAAAGACACTTCCCACAGGCACTGCTAGATTTGCAAGGAACTCAAAGGCGAGCTGAATTCACGCGAAAGAGAGTCCTAAAAACATGAAGAAGTGGAAGAATATTTGGCATAAAAGGTATTTCTCGAGGAAAATAAAGACACTAAATCTAGTATGTAAATAGTGAGGGCACACAAAAGCCAATGGTATGACGCAGGAGTTTTCAGACTGCTGACGCATCGGTGCAAGGCACAGGAAAGGGTTCTCCCCCACTTCTTCCCACTCACCATGTGCTTACACTTGAAGAGCAAAGCATGCAAAGTGAAAGTGTAAATGAAAAACCTACATGGATGAGTGGAGCCACATTTAGGATTGAAAATGCCAGTGTGACTGAGGCCAAAAATCTGAGATGGTCAGAGCTGAGCCTTCTGGAGAAGGATTCAAAGATAAGAAAAGCATTTGGTAAAAATGCAGCTTTTACCGCAAATGTCCTGTGGATAATCACATTTAGAGAAGCTATCTTCAATATTGGTAAAAAGGCAGACACAGCCATTACCAGTGTCTCAAAGTTCACTCTGCTTTCTACAGCAGTGTTTCCTGAAGTATTTCCCCACATGCACATAACTTGCCTTAGCTTCCCTCTGACATCTATTATACTGCAAGAAGCATTATCAACCCTTTCTCAAGAATCTGGAAGTTCCCATACTTCTGGATTACTTTTCTCTCTTTCCCATTTGCTGGGGATGCTTGTTCTTTATTTTATTAGCTTGTTCTGTCTAAGCTTGTTAGCTTATTTATTATCTTGTTCTTTATTTAAATACTCATCTCACTGCATTTGCTCAGTATTTGGCCTGAAGTGGGGTGAAAACAGTAGAACAGTATGGAAAACAGCTTATTTGTAAAATTGCATGGAAAACATATGCAAAAAATAATAATAATTTTATTCCAGGAAAGATATCTCTTCCACATTTAATATCACAATCCACTTTTGGTAAACATCTCTAAGTCCACCACCCAGAGACCCATATACTTTTTTCTACAAGGAGGCTGATCTACGCACACACAACTTGGTCATCTCTCTAGGCAAAGACAGTGACTGTTGAAAGATGAACTTCAGGAATTGCTGCCATTAGTTCACACCTCTCTCCCCCCTTCTCTCCCTGCCCTGAATTGTCCTTTCTCATCTTGTCCACTTATCCTCGTGATAACTTTGGGGGGGGGTGGAGATAGAAAGCCTCCAGTAGAGCTCTAGTGAAGAGCAGAGTGCTGATACTGGCATTCATTTTGAGACAAGCCCTTAAGTGTGGTATACCAGAATCCTAGATTGTAGGTGTTGGAAATCCTTTTTTCTACTCATATGGCCTCCCAGCAGTACTGAACTTTTGCAGGAGCCAGTGCTTCCTGCAGCTGGATCACAGACACTGAGATAAATACCCCAAGGGCTATGCAAAGACACAGTGGCTCCTACTGTGACTGTAGGGTACACACTGCAGTGGGCTTACTCCATAGAGATTTCAGCTGATTGTGGTTCTCAGTTCTCTATAAAAACGAAAAGGATCTGTCACTATCCACCTTACACAGGAGCTTAGATAAACGGAGAGTGCTTAGGTATGTAACTACATGATTTCAATACCTCATCTGAAACTATTATACTCTAAAGCCCAGTACAAGAATTTATCAGCTCAAGTCCATCAGTATTCTTTGCCTTTTTGATAACGCTCATGCTAACATCCAGCACAAGGGTCACATTGCTATTTAAAACTCTCCTACACCAAAGTAAACAAACCAGACACTGATAGATTTCCTGAACTACCCTCAGGCAGAAGCAGTTTCACAGATGGGGAAAAAAAAAAGGAAAAAGAAAAGATTAGAAGGAAAAACTGCTTGTGAGAATTTTACTCCAGGTTTTCTAAATCTTACCATCTATCTTTCATCTCAGAAAAGTCTCCAATTAATAAAGATATTTTTACTATTATAGTCATGTGGATTTTTTTCCTGAAGTATTCAGAAACTGATAATGTTGGACTTTCTTCTTTGCTGCAAATTTTTGCGTGGTGATTAAACAAGTTAAAACCATGTCCCACTGCAGGGAAACAAGGCAGTCCTAGTGGCAACGGAGAATTTTAAAAGTAAAAAGCATTCAAGAGAAAATCTATCATACCAAATAGTGTCTGAAAATATGAAGCACTTAGCGATGAAGGTGTAACTCCCCCTAATGGAGGCATATTTGAATTTATCTTATAAGTAAATGTCAGTATCTTAAATTCCGAATGGTCAAAACAATAATGCTACTGTCATATGACTGTCTTTCTGGGTTTAAAAGGAATCTTTATAAGGTGATTTACAGTATACATCAAACTCTTCTCAGCACCTTTTTTCTCCGTGAGTTTTATTACATAAAGTAAAATCTGAAATATGTGCACGTCAACATAGTTCTACAGTACACACTCGGTAGCCATTGAAAGTCCCTTAAATTATCTTCTGTCAGTCATTTCAACTCCTGTTTTAGCTAAATGCTTTCCTGTTTCTTAAAAAGTCAGCAAATTGCTACAAAAATGACAGTGACAGGCCACAGTGGTCTTGGTTGTGCGCTGTAAAGAAACACTTCTGATAGGCACAGCTGCTGGTAATGAATGCAGCATGTCTGAGGGCTGATCTTGGAAAGCTTCCTACATTTCTGACTGCACTTTCCTTGGTAAGCTTTCTGGGACTGTATTATCTATATGTCTCAGTATTTCGGCCAAAACTTTTCAACACTAGAGTCTGGGACTGCTCACTGGCCTTCAAAAGTCTCTCCTCCCAGAGTTAACAGCTTTTTAGGACTCTTTGCCCTAATGCTCTTCTTTTATTACTTTTTTTCAAATGCATAATTTTCCTCATAATCACCCTCTAGGACATGGCAGACAGATTACATTTTTATATAATAAAATGATTACTTGTGAAAGATGCCAGATTGACAGCATCAGAGACTAAGATTACATTTGTCCACAGTGTAGCTACAATAACAGCAGCAGCAATGCAGTTGTTTTCAGAGCTCTCAAATTTGACCTCCTGCAACTTCTCGGGTAAGTGGATAGCTCTGGACTTCGTTCTGCCCAGACTTCTGATAAGCCTGGATGTTGCTATAATTGGTCTGGTGATAGTGTAACTAAGTGCTACAAGTAGGACTGCAATTAAACACCAGATTTTACACAGCTAATGCCTCCTTGAAGGAGGCATTTAATGTGTTACCTCACAGTGGTGAAAGGCTCTGCATCGTACTCCGCTACCAAAACTACTCTTTAATGTAAGCACACGGGTACACAGATTTTCTCCCAGTAGAGAGAAAAGGAGCATCAGTCTGGAATGAAACTATGGGTGTAATCTCAAGTTACTTTTCCTAGGTTTTGATCATGTCTTAGAAAGAACATTTAGGGAGTTTGGTGCTGAAGAGTTGTTTCAGGTTGGTTTTTTTTTGTTTAAATGGGACCTTATATATTTTCTGTTTTTCCTTGCAGGAAGTAGTTCCTAGCAAGATATGCTCTTACCTAGCTGTCAAATTCCACTCTGTAATGCCAACAGAATGAGATTCAAAACTGTGGGTGAACATCTGTGTAAAATAATTACATTGTAAGGCAAAAATAAACACATTCTAGTATAGAAAAAAGGGACAAAAATAAGCCCGTGAACAAGGAGAAGGACATAGATAAATACCTCTACCTGTACCATTAGTCATCATACAAGAAATATTTCCAACATCATGTACATGAAGATAAAACTTAACTACTCAGAAGCAAGGATCTGTGTTACAAATCAGGAAATATGGGTAAGATATAGGGGAGACCTGTAAGTCTCCCCTGTGAAGTAAGGTAAGCTACAATTCACAACGTGGATCCTGGCACAGTAACAAGAAAGAAGTAAGAGCATCAGCTAAGAAAATACTTAAGAGACTTTTGCAAATATTTTACTGCTCAGGGTTTCTGCTGATTTTCTTTTTAAAGGGAGCTGAAACTAAACACTAGTAGCTGTATAGACAAAAATAACACATTTTTACATGCTTAATCTTACTGTCTTATTTAATGTAATTTTAAAAACTCTCCATCAATTAGCTTATGACGGCATAACCTCCCACCCCCCCAAAAATCCCCAAACCAAAATAACAAACTAACCCACTACCCAAACAAAACCAAGCACACAAGAAAAGTGTAACAGACTCTCTGAGCCAATGTATTTAGTCATGAATCAGTCAGACACTGGTTACACACACTGGAACAAGGAGTTTCACGTGTCTGATCTGGACAGTCAAACTGCAGGGCCAGCCATGATAGAGATTTCCTCTCCAAATTCCTTTGCTCCCCTAACAGAAAGTATTACTGAGATTTGTTTTATATGTTTGACAGAGTAAATTACATAGATATAGGAGATCCTCTGAAGATTTGTGATCCTTGTGAAAGAGGTCAATGTGAATCAGGGAACACTGGCGTTTAGGATATAGAAGTAATACAAATGCCGTCAGTCATTGTCTTAAGACAATAGCAGAGTTTTGTTGTGTTGGATTTCCTTGTAAAAAATATTTTCTATTACTTCTGGGATTGCAGGTCAACCTTACTGAGCCCCAGTGTGCTTCAAAACACGTTCAATTATGTAGTTGATTATTTAAAAACACCATTCACTGTTCAGCACTACTTGGTAAAAGAGCAGTTTTGCATTGTGGGAAAGATAAGAAAGGACATGAATAGTTTTCCCCTTTGTTTATTAAAAAAAAAAAAAGGAACATGTATCCCTCCCACTGGTCCAAACCCCACTAGCCACACCATATACAAAAAGAAAAAAACAGGGACAGACATAATTAAAATTATTTTACTCTGATAAACATTGTACCAAAACGTAGATGTCTTCAGATAAAATAAATACAATCTCATAGCTTATTTAGGACATATATAAAGACCAAATAAATCTCAGGTTTAAACAATGTGTATGATAACACACACTACGGCACTAAACTGATGGGTGTCACAAAGTCATATACATTGGCCTCTTAAAAGTACTTTCAAGGCAGTGACTGCAGGAAAACATCAAGAATTTGGTCCCTCCAGTCGAAGCTGGAGAGAGCCTGGTGGAGAGCCACCAGGATGATTTAAATATTTGAGAACTTGCAACATGAGAAAGATTGGAAGAAGGGACTCATGCAGCCTAGAGAAGAGAAGGATCATAGGGAGCTAATCAGAGTCTTCAAATGCCTAAAAAGTGGTTCCAAGAGGACGGAGGTAGTCCCTTCACAAGGCTGCACAGTGACAGGACAAGAGGCAACAAGTCCAAGCTACTTCAGAGGATGTTGTGCCTGGGTATTAAAAAAACTTCACTATAAGAACAACTGAAAACTGGAATAAGTTGTCTAGAAAAGAGGTGGGATCTCCCTTGGTGGAAATTATTTCAGTCTCAGGTTGCGATACAGGTACAGATCATCTAAGTCTAAGGCCCTGCTTCCAGCAGGAGGTTGGACCTGATAAACTCCAGGCATCCCTTCCAACCCCAGCTTTATGCAATTCCACATTCTCAGTTCACTGTGTTTTATAACAGCAAGAGGAAAGGCCTCTTTGCTGAATCACCATTTCTCATCCCCAAGTTACCATTTCTTCTTAAAGTATCTTGCCAAACAAAATGCCCTCCCAAGCATTAAAAAAAAAGACTTCAGTTACCTTGCTATCAAAACTCTTTGTTTACCTATTACCTACACACTTTCTTATACACACATTCTTGTGTTGCTCAAGTGATCCTAGAAGTGAAAACTGATTTGAAAGATCAGGTTATTTAAAATATATGGTACATTAACAATCCTACTGTATTTGAGCCTGGAGCTGCAAAATAAATCAAAATAAATCTAGCTGAGAACCAGCAGCCTACAAGCAGATAAACTTAGATAACATACTAGATTCACCTATATATATCTCTTTCCTTGTGCTTTGCTAACTTGCCAGTGAAAAGTGGTAATTTCAATGAAGCATAGCAAATTTAATAACTGAACATTCATTTATATAATTATGTATATAGCAAAATAATAGTAACGGTGGACTTCTTGATGGGTAAACCTACATTTCCTGTCAACGACATGGGAAGCAGGGGGAGAAGAGAGCATACAGAAGGAAATACGTAGGGAACTAATGCCAAAGTATGATTAAATGGTGCTAACAGCTACGTGAAATGCAGCATAAATTAACTCCACTCTACTGGTGGAGCACATACAGGTGCACAGCATTTGAGAAGAATTCCTCTCTCATGCACTGAGAAAGCTCATAGCCAAATGTGTATATCTGCAAACACTACCACTCATTAAGTCTCATTTAGCTACAAATAGATGCATAAATATATACATAGAAAGAGAGATATTTATTTCCAGAGCCCAGAAGTACCCATACATAAGCAAGCATAAAGGGAACTCTGCTTGCTTCAAGAGACTACTGCAATTCCTTTCCTTACTGAATTACATAATCTTTTTTCTTTTCTCTTCTCTTCTGCTAAGGGAAATGTACTTGAAGCAATTTAGTACGAGCAGAAAAGTCCTCCTACATAAAAAGATGTGCATGACAGGGCTGCATAACCTCTGAAGAAGGGCAGAAACACTTCTGTAGGTATAGTGGCTCAGGCCTCAGGCAGGTGAATACAAGATCCAGAGAAAATAGTTATGCTGGGCATGCTAAAGGGGTGGCTGCTGAGCCTGGCTTTCTCTATTCCCTCCTAAATGCTCCACGACCAAGTAAGGAGGATCTAAGCTCACCCCAAGCCTTCATAAGGTGCCTGGACCAACTGCCAGGGTCTTAACCAGTGTGAAGTCCTTACATCAGTGATATAAACAGTTGTGTAAGCAATGACTACACATCACTTTAACACTTCTGCAGAAAATGAAAAGTATAAAGCAATAATATTTGTCTTCAGAGGAAAGGTTCTATTTGTAGCAGTGTCTTTATTCATGGATTAGTTACTTATTGTAGACTGGAGACAAACATTCATCATTAGCTGAATCTTATTTTATATTACTAACTTGGAAGTTACTGATTTTGCATTTATCAGTTTTGATTATCAGCCTTAAGATAAATGGCAATATTTAATTGTCAAGAACACAGAACTAGAACATTCAGTTTTCCAACTACAAAACCTGTCATGGTGTCAAAACCTGGGGAAAAGGCAAGGAAGGATGCTTTCAGGTGAAATATAGGTAATTATCGTGGCTTGACAAAGCTAGCAGAGAAGAAATAATTTTTAGCATTATTTCTTTAGTAGGACTCTGGAGAATAAGTGGCTATTATCTTTTAAGTACGGGACTTGGTGCACAACCCAGCAAACTCTGCAAGCCCACCAGTAAAATTGTTTGAACAGAGCTTACAGAAGGGCAATGTTATTTTTAATTTGATACACTATTTTTTCTCAGCTACAAAGAAACAATCTTATTTTAACATAATATTGCTCATTATTTTCTAAAGCGGGGCCTGCAATTCCAGATACTGGGAAGTATACACACACACTCTCCCTCCTGACTCCAGCTTGTGATAACAGTGAAGGAAACAAAGCAACTTTCATCAATTTCACAAATCCCACAACTGCTTTCAGATAATGTAGCACTAACTCATAATTCATCGGTGTATATGAGATCACTAACCTCTAAAATGGGTGTTCCAGTGCTTGCTGAAAAACAAAGAGATGATAATCTGGAAAGCCAACAATCTAAGTACTTAAAACTAAGTATTAAAAGCTTCCTTAATAGGAAGGTAAAATAGGAAGGTTTCCTTAATAGGAAGGTAAACCCATAGCTCTCAGTGAGTCTATGTTCTTAACCCTCTGTAATAAAAGAATATTTTCTGGGTAACCTGTTCAGAAAGCTACCTTATACCAGAGGAGGGTAATGAGCTAGACTAGGCTGAAGTCACTCACTCTTTCTATGGCTTGAAAATTATAACTGCACTCAGAATAAAGAAGCTAGCAGAATAAGCTGCTTTTCCTTGGACCTGTCCTGACACAGTCAGAGTTAACGAAGCAAATCAACTCCTGCGCATTTCAGTGGACAAAGCTCGTGAAGTTCCATGCGTTGTTGACACATATAGGGATGGCTGGATAGTTTGGCAGCAAGCCCACTCAGCTGGGAGCCTGTGTGGACATCAGCAATGCCAAGAAATGGAAACAAAGGTGCTCTGAAATATCTGAATGATGATCAAACGGACACAAAAAGGCCCAGCGAAGGAAAGAGGCAAGTAACACTCAGGAGCAGGAATAACTTATGTCAGACACAACTGCTGTGCTCCTTCCTGTTCAATGCCTCTACCTGCCTGATCCAAGCATCAGATCAAAATAGGAACAACTCCCTCCTTAACTTGAGACCCAGTTTCTGAAGCCTGGGAAAATACAGGTGGAACAAATAAGTGAATGGACAGGGAATTCCTGTTATTCCTTTTGCCTACTTAGGAAAGGGAGGTCAAATAAGAAGGTACAATAGTACAATGAGCTATGCATACTAAAAGAGGGAGTGCAAAGGTCTTGGGGACACTGTCAGCATCTGAAATAAAGTTTTGAAGTAGATATTTTGACAGATAATTTATGGCAAGTCCTATTTGCACTTTTAAATTTTTGTTTTGAATTAATTTCTTCCTTTCTCTGCCTCACAAATAATTTTTTAATGTAAATGCGAATTGCACTGAGTGATAAGAAAGAACACACAGGCATAAATTGTATGATATAAATTTGAATCAGACACTTCCGGATTCTTCAGTAAACCTTTAGCAGTTTCCTATTACAGCTATGCCAGCCTAAGGCTGCCAGAAGGGGAGGTACCACTTCCCACCCTTGAAGCCATGGATTCCTTCCTGCCTGCCTCCCACCCTCCTCCCCCTTTTGTTAGATCAGCCTGTGCAGCTGCAGGGTGAGATGGTTCAGCTGGCTGGTGATGTAAGATCATTTTATTTTCAGGGTTAGGATACTGTTCCATTAAAGTTGACATTAAAATATTTAGTGGTGCTGCAGTTATGCTGTGTTGTGTCAACTGTGCTGTTTGTCTGTCTCCACAGGGAACAAGTTCAAGCTACTAAATCTTGAGGAGATTATCTAAAGAAACTGGGGATAGAGGGGGTGGGGAGAGAAGCAAGGAATAATACTCTGCTGGATCAATGGCCTCAAGTAGATCATTAAGAAATTGGATGAAAGCCTGCCCCAATACAAAGAAATAACAGCTAGTGCATAGCAAGACTGGGGATCAAGGCAGCAGCAGCAGAGTGTATGCTAGCATTGGCCATCACCCCTGGATCATCTCTGTGTTTGTGTAATTAAGTGCTATGTCTGCAGAAGAAATGGCCACAGCATCTGGCTGGAGTCATATGGGATGGAATCATCCCCTCTGATGCATACGGATATTGGATTAGCTTACCTCTTGTACGAAGTCTCATCCTTAAAAATAAACTGTATTTTCCATTATAACAATGTAGGGAGAAAACTATCACATCAATAGATCAAGAAAACATCACTATGCTTTTCTTTTATTAGTCTTTTGAAACAGAAATGGGTATGTTTATATTATACTGGGAGAAGAGGTATGGAAAAGTAACATCAAACAAAAAAAACCCCAACCCAACAACACCGACCTTAAGAGTTTTCTAATGAGGTCATAATAATTTATTCAACTTGAACCATATTATAATTATTCAATTCATGATTTATTAACCCCTGTCTGGCACAGAAGTTAAATCCCACAAATAGCTCAAAAAATGAACACCCAACAGTGAATCAAAAGAAATATTAAACGGAACTAAAACAATCCTGAGACAGCTGGATTATGAAAAATTGTTCAGCTCAGAGAACATTTAAAGGTTAGAGCTCTATTACAGGTAAAAGAAAAAAGATCATAGACAGAGAAAAAAGATTAATACAGTGAGTCCTTCTTTTATTCATTTCTTTTTTACTGTAAGGCCACTATTTTGCAGCTGGTCTGAAGTACCACATAGCTTATAATCTCCAAAGGCTTTCTTTATATCAATTATTCTAACTATGCCTCTAAAAGAACAGTCTACAGACAGCTGCTGGAAACAAAACAGACATTACAGAAGAAGTATCCTAATATCTTCCTTCATGAAGAGTTTTATTTAAAGAATGCAATTGTAACATGGTGTAAACCTGCCAGGGTTTATGGTCTTGAGTATCTTGCATGCTACAAATGGAAATCATAGTCAAAGTATCACTGCAAGCCTGCAGAACACTGGCCACAGAACTACCACTTAGTTACATTGCTAGTTTAACTTGAGTTTTGGAGAAAAGATCACAATTAAAACTTCTGACAATTGAAAATCTTCCATAAAACCAGAGGTGGCCTCAGTGGCTAATTGGTCCCAATGCTAAAATGTCACTGAATGTGAAATGTTAACACTAAAATACACGTGAATGATTCCTGCATCACCCAGTCAATTATTCTACCAGAAGAACAGTAAGCCTTGTAAAATTATACACGGTCATTATTCATAAAGCACAGGGAACAGCACTCTCTTACTTTCATTTCTTTAAAAGATTTCCAGTGTTAGACAACCTTACAGAAGTCAATGCTAACAACTGCAAGAGCTCTTCAGCCAGCTCTTTCAATATTCTTAATGGAAATTTACTATAAGTTGGCATCAGTGTTTGCAGTCTTAACTCATTTGCTTTATGTTTACCTGTTGTTTCACTATATATTTTTGCACTTCTGAATGAAGGTATCTGGCCATAGTGCTTGAAAACATCCATAGCTACAATTCAGTATTTCCACAGAAAAAGTAATCATTTTATCATGATACAACTGTCCTCTTTTCCTCCTCTTCCTCCATCCCACTACGGAAGATAAAAATATTTACTGAATACTTCAGCATTTTTTGTCTTACCTGGGGAATTCTTCTATTTCTGCCCAGATTTGGTTAACATTGTTAAGATTCCTTTCATTGCTTTTCATCTTAACAGCCACAAGAAGTAGTCCAACATCTGCCACATTAAAGGAAAGAAAAAAACTAACACCTACCAAACCTCCTGGCCATGGATTTCTCCTAAATTTGTCCTCTTTCCCCTTCAGTCTTCTGAATTGCTTAGCTGATAGGTAAATCTTTATCAGAAATTCACGCTCTCTTCCAGTTGGTTTTCAGTACACATCCTCTCAAACTGATTTATTTATCAGAGCTTTTTGTTTCCTACTGAAGGCATTTTTCAGCACAAACTTGACAGAATCACTTCAGGTTTTGGATTTGACTCTTTTTTTGAGTTTGTAAAAGTTTTTAATTGTTTAGTTTTTAATTTACTGAGAGATTTTCCATTACTGTTTTTGACATAAAGAGTATTTCCTGGTTTTCATTTTCCTCTATTTAACAAAGTCATAAAATCATCTGTGTACTCACCTAAGCCAGCATTAACTGTGATTCTTTTTAATCTTATTTTTAGCCATCAATATATTTAATAAAGAAATTATTGTACCAATACTTTAGTTATCTATTTTCTAAATGTCAGTCAGTTTGGTCCTAAGAGCATAAGACATCGAGAACAATCCCTCCATTAAGTCCCCATGATAATACCATTTTTTTCCTCTCAGCTATTATAGGTTCTTAACGAGTCCCATTGCCCTGGTGTGATTTTATGTCATAGAAGCTTGGTCAAGTTCAACACTGAGCGGGTTTTCAGAACCAACCCCCACATTCTTTAACTAATGCTAACATGTTCTATTAGGTAGTGACAAAAGGGGGAAGAACACACCCTGACTATACAATGCACTCCCCCAATCGAGTGCATATTTGTTATTTAAATTGTGTAATACTGAAATAAAAATGTTAATAAAAAACTGAATCTGGTTCAGTGTAGCAGTAATTTTAACCAAGGTAATAAATGGTTTTGCCTCAAATATTTGCACTTTGCACTGTCCATTACTTGACATATTTTACAATCAGATTTTAGTTCTCTGTAAGACACATTCAAAGATATAGAGGTTGCTGTGAATGGAGAGATGAGCACCCCTCCCATATTATTAGCAGAACTGATTTTGCACATGCAATTTATTGCTGTAGCGGAAAATAAAACGTAGACATTTTCTTTTCCACTTCTCACTTTCTGCTTAAAAAAAAATAAATAATCTACATGTTAACACATTTCAGATGGTTAGAGTCTTAGCATTCCTTGCTGGCATCAAACAGATCACTGCCAAAATGATAAGACAACCGTGTAGTCAAATGTGCCATCAGGCTTGAAAATCTCTGCGGTCAGCAAACTTTGTTGTACAAAAAGGCTGACCTTTACTATCTTATTTGATTTTATTTTTAAAGAAAGGTTAATTTGGAGATCTGTTAACTCACACAAAAATAGATTTAATGAGGTCTCCCATGGCTGTGGATGAGATGTTGATTTATGGGTTGCCACCAGTAGGTGCTGAACAGAAGAGAGTAACTTGTTAACTTCGACAGTGTCAAACAGGTTTAAATTGAATGAAATAATATGAAAGAAAGGAGTTGAAAGGCCACAGATTGTTTTACAATGCTTTTTCACAACGCATTATTCACTAGTAATAAGTTTAATGACTGGAAAAATACTAGCTACATGTGTGCTGATATCAAAATGCTTTATCACTTGATAAAAAGGTTAAGGGTGTTTTTCGTTCTATCTTAGTGGTTCTATGCTTCTTTTATTAAATTTCTGTATGGAAAACAAATCTTATTTCTCAGTAAAATCAGTGGGATGTCAACAATAATTATGATATAACCAACATGCAAGTAACTACGGTAATGAAAAGATAATAAGAATCTGCAACTTGCATCTTGAGTCTTGAACTTCTTGATTGCTCTTTGTTTTCATAAACCAGAGCAGGTTTAAAACCAAGCACGCTTAACAAAAGAACCCAACTTACTTTCAAGTATTTGCTACTGGTTTTGTAAAAGAGAGACATGCCTTCCTTCCATTTATTACAAAAACATTTTTCAAATTACACATCTAAGGCTGGATGTTTACATACTGATGCTAAAATACCTGACCTGGCAAGTAGGCAAGTACCTCCGAGCTGCAAAACATCAAAGCGTGTTAGCACTTTGCTGTACCTCTTGACAAGCTCTGTTAGCCGGGTGAAGCTCCTGGTGATCAGACAGACTTTTGCACCCCAGGTAGCAAGACTGCAAAGCACTACTTTTTAACATGCAGATCTCTCAGCTGGGGTGACTACAAACAGGGATGTTGCCTTCCTTTGTTGCTCAGTGTAAATAAGTCCCATCTTTTCACCGGCTTCTCTGAAAGACTGCTGCCTTTATTTCATTTACCTGTTACTAATACTGTCGTGATGAAGACACAAATCACACTTAAGGAAATGTTTGATCTTGGACAAACACCTAACATAATAAGTTATTCTAGAATAGGTACATTTGAAATATATACTGAAATAAGGCAAACTGGACCAAAAGAAGCCAGGAACATGCAGGCTAAGGTCATCCTCACTGCACAGATGGTACAAAAACCTGTTGCTGTTCTTCCTTCTTTGTTTCTTCCCTGCTTTTCTTTGTCTTTTCACATTAAGTCTGGCTTTTGTAGTTTCATTTCAGCAAGTCACCTTTAACCTTCTGATTAGTAACCTGCTTGTTCTGTCTATGACATATTAACAGAGCAAACCCATGACCAAAGACAGATATAATGGGCTTATTGGGCAGGAAGTTACATAAATGCTTCCATATTGACTTACTGCCTGAAAAATATGATAAACTCTTGTAAAGTAAAATGGGGTTTGCAGTTAAACTCAAGTTTTCTGCAGTTTGCTAAGTGTATGCCTGGAATTAACAGCCTGATAATATTTGGAAAGGAATAATGTTTCTAATATTTAAATAGCAATCCTTCCCACTTCCAAAAGTAGGTCTGTCTGATTAAATCACTAAATTAATTTGAAATCAAAACATTAAAATACATTTTTCCTCACTTCTTGTGCACATCCTCAAAAAACACAAACAAAATAAAACACCACACTAAAGACTTTTTTTCTGCTGTTCCTGGGGGTCAGAAAGTTGCATTAGAAAAATAAAAAGGCATACCATTGTGGCTTGAGTCTAATGTACCCTCATTTTTAAAATACATGTAAGAACTTAAAGGAAAAAAACCCCACATTTTTATCATTCCACTCTACATAGTGTTCCTGCTCCATGGATGTCCTTTGTATCCTTCCCCCGTATCACAGTAGCCTGACCTCTTGCTTCTCAAGCCCATGACACCCCCAAAGCTTCTCTTCAAGTCCCTGCCCTGCCATCCACTCACATCCAAACACCCTGCAGCCACGCTGCAACGCGTCCCCTCTGCTGATACAACATGCCCTGCAAGCCCGCAACTTCCCTTAGAGCATCCTGGAAACCCATTCCACTCCAAACATCAATTCATGGCCCATCCCCATATACGTCCCCACTCCCTCTTTGAATCAGGATTTCAGTATTGCCCATAGGAAAAAGCTTCTCTGAGCAAGGACCATGAGGTATCACAGTGCTTCGATCCATTTAAAACAATCTAATCGAGTATAACAAGGGCAAGCTTAGCCTTGCATCTGGGGAAGAATAACCCCAGGTACCAGTACAGGTTCTCTTCCCACTTTCCTCTGCCCTCCCCCTTTAATCTGGAATACTGTGTTCAGTTCTGGGCCCTTCAGTTCAAGAACAGGGAACTGCTTGTAAGAGTCCAGTGCAGAGCCATGAAGATGATTAAGGGAGTGGAACATCAACCTTATGATGAAAGGCTGAGGGAGCTGGCTCTCTTTAGCTTGGACAAGAGGAGACTGAGGGGTGACCTTGCTAATGTTTATAAATATATTGAGGGCGAGTGTCAGGATGATGGTGCTGGGCTCTTCTCAGTGAGGTCCAATTAGGACAAGGGGCAATAGGTGCAAACTGGAGCATTGGAGAGTCCAAAGAAATTTAAGGAAAAACTTTTTCACGGTGAGTGTGACAGAGCAGTGGAACAGGCTGCCCAGAGGGTTTGTGAAGTCTCCTTCTCTGGAGACATTCAAAACCCACCTGGACGCGTTCCTGTGTGACCTGCTTTAGGTGGTCCTGCCCTGGCAGGAGGGTTGGACTAGATGATCTTTCTAGGTCCCTTCCAACCATAAACATTCTGTGATTCTGTGAGCAGGGTCGCTGCGGAGCAGGAGACACAGGGTTTCTTACCCAGCAGTGCCCAACTCTCGTGAGGCTTGTTAAGGGGTAACTTAGCGAATCAGCAGTTACACCTCAGTTTACAAATACACAAAACTGGATTCTGAAGACCTTAATTTCTGAAAGAGAAACAAGCAAACAAACAGATTTTTACCTTATGTCCTATTTCAAACATCTTCAGCCCTGTCGGACTAGAGTACTACACCGTATGAAGATAAAATTGCCAGAAACATCAATGTCGAGAATATAGATCTCCAGTGGAAATCTCTGCCTTTAAGGAACTGTAAGTACTTCAGATATTGGCAATTTGACTGGGTTCACAAGGGAAAAAGATTAACTAGGTGCAGATAGGTTTATAAAATTACATGATAAAAAAGTGTAGCAGGGTCTGGCCCTCTACTAATTGATGAACATATTAAGCAGTTTCAATATGAAACTTCGAGTACAATAAACTGAATTTATGAAAAGCCAATTAGTTAGAAAAAAATGCTGGAAACTAACTGGAGGGTGGAATAAAAATACTATTTTATATAATGTATTCCTAACAGTGAACAGAAGACATGAAAAGGTTCTTGTACATCAAATCAGAATTCACTTAAAGATTTTGTTCACAAAGCTTGGGAAAAGTATTTTTATTAGGATTTTATATTATAAACTCTTGTGAAAGGTTCTAGTGTTTGCATCATGCTTCAGAACTCCTCTGACATCTCTCTTGGTGCTTTACTTAGTCTTGCAATGACCATTTCTGTTCAGATATTTCAGGAGTTCTAAGCAGGTGTGTCTGAGGCTATCCAAGTTCAGTCTGTAACTCCCTCAGCCATAAATATAAATGGCAGCAGCAGCAGCAGCACAGTGGGCCACATCTTTGGTGAGTAATCCTTGTGAGACCCAGAGAATCAAAGTGTAAGTAGGAACAAGCACCAGCTGTTACCAAGTGAAGCAGCTTTCTGAGCCAGGCAGATCAGGCCCAAGTGACAAAGCAGGGGACAAGGCTATAACAATTCAGGCTCACAGTTGTCCAGCTCTTGGGGAAAACAACTGCAAAGCTTTCTAGAGGTGGGAGAATTGCATTCTGCATATGCTTATTTATGGGAAAATATTCTAATATGCTAGACTGTTAGGGCAAAATACTACAACTCTGCTCTGAGACAGAAGCTGCACTTCCTGCTGCCTTGGTGTCAAAAATACACACTTGCAGTTTGTCAGAGTAACTCACACGAGGAACGGCTGGAAGAGACAAACTGCAAAACCAACTAATGGAAGTTAATTCCCAGTAACCTCTCTCCCTATACAGGCCAGTACCATCTCAGCAGATGGGGTGTGTACTTCCATTGCTATCCAGAGCTGACTCTCAGCTGCAGCCACTGAACAACACAGATGTTAAATTAATGCAAACTGTAGGCCACCAGTAGTATTTTGCTCAGCTGATAACTGGAGTTCTCTCTGCTGCATGCCAAAAAGGAAAGCAACAGTCCCTCATAGACCAAATCTGATTTCTGGCCCTTTCCTGTATGGGAAATGCAGATTAGCAAATATATACATATATATAAAACATTATACAATATTACTACAGTAAAGGCCGTGCTTTAATATGCTTACAAACATGAGTAACTCTACTGGTGCAAGTGTATACATGGCCCTTACAGAGGTAAGAAATCCACTGATGACTACCCCTACATAAACACCTTTGCACGGTGTGTTCCCCGGTGGGTAGGAGAACCGCTTGCAGTACCCAGATGCCACTACCTTCACTTCCAGCCTTCTCTATCTGTGAAATCTGTTCACGTCGCTACTTTAGAAGTAACGAAGAATATACTCCATAAACATGATCCTGCATACACAATAGCTCTACAAACAGATTGAGATAAACCAGCAGTTCTTCTCTGCATCATTTTAAGAATGAGAAATCCATAACTGGGAAAGGGCAAGGGAGGCAATGTGTATTTTAGACACACAGAGTCTCATCTTTAGCCATCAGACGCACACACTAATGTCTAATGAATATCAATACAGCCTGACATAAATTCTTATAGGATGAAGACACCTATAAACTATGCAACTATGCAATAAAAATCACTTTAATAACCTACCAAAAAATTATTTTCTTCTACCTGCCAAAGGTTAGTGTATCCCAGTGGCTAGAGGCCAGATGATTTTTCTGAACTATCATGATATAAATGTGTAGTTTTCGGCCTTTTTTATTCTACTCTTTTTTTTGTTCACAGAGCCTTAAGAATTCTCCTGTGAAGATGAGTATCCCTATATAGCAAGTGTAATCTTGCCAACCTCAATTTTCTTGGTTACCTTTGCCAGGTCCCTTTAAAGTCATCTCTGGCCTGTAATTGAAAACCATGGACTGTTGAGTAGACTCAGCAGTCCTGAGGGGTACATTGTAGGAACAGATGAACTACAGGAGAAAGCCTCAGCTGGTTTTATTATAACTTGACTTTTAGAAAAGAGAATTGCAAAGACAGAGCTAAAGCAGACCTTACCTAGCACGAGGGATCGTTAAAAAGGAACTGTGCCTGATGCTTTCTTACCATAGCACACCGATGAACACACTAAGGGTGGTAAACCAGCACTGGACAAAGCCTGCCTAAAGATATCAGAGATATCCTTACATGGACACCAAATACATACATGTATTTTAGTACTGTATGGGGTCTGGCCGAGCTGGAGTTAATTTTCCCCACAGCAGCTCTCCCAGTGCTGTGCTTTGCACTGAGAGCTGGAAAGGTGCTGGTCACACACCCATGCTGTGGCTGCTGCTGGGCAGGGCTCCCACAGCACCAAGGCTGTTTCTCCAACATTCCTCCTGCTGTGGGATGGAGTGGACAAGATCTTGGGATGGGACTCAACTGGGACAGCTGACCCAAACTGACCAAAGGGATATTCCATACCATATGACAACAGCTCAATAATATAGCCTAGGAAAAGGGGGGGGGGTGGCTCTGGGCTTGTCCCCTGGAGCAACCACTATGCGTTGGGAGTCCTGCTTTCCAGAAAAGATGAGTTCAGGCATTTGAAGGGTAACACAAACTGTTTGTAGCCTATTGCTAGATGGCATCATATTAAGGAAAATGCATAGGAAGGAAAACCAGTTAGCTTTGTCCCTATCAAATACTGCCACTTTTGACACTTTCTTGAATTCAAGACTTTCTCTGGCAGCTGACAGTTGCCTCTTGATCTCATTGTATTCTCATTGCCAATACTCCCCACAAGCAATGCCTCAAAATCACTCAGTTTCAGAATGTCTTATCAAAACAATGAATGTTTCACAAGTGCTTGCAAGAACCTGGTGTATTTACAGAACTTCATCACAAAAGTTTGAGATGCCTCTCAGAAAAAAAGAGCTGCTAGATTTCACACAAAAAAAGTTGATGCTTCTGAAGCTATTTAATATACTACAGGCCCATATTCCAACCCCTTCAAGGCCATAAATCAACTTGTCTTAGAACACTAACAAATGAACACGGAACCACTGTACTACCCTGTGAAATAACAGATCCCACTGTGAAACAGCAGACTCCCTTCTCTTTGGCCAATAGATTTTGTTAAATAGCATGTGAAGTATACGGTACTGTGCAGACTAAACCCACCAGGATGGTGCAATTTATAAACAGGATGGTGCAATTTATGAACAGGCAAAACACCAATTAGATGCTTCTTGTAAATTACAGTCCTACCTACGCACCACTTAAATACATATATGGTAGAGCTCTCTAACATCTGTGTCTGCTACTACACACTGAGCTGAATCTGCAAATCTAAAATCTCATGAGCCACTGAATAGTTTACAGAGATGTTGGTACTTAACACAGATGTGCCTCACTCAAGTTTTAGTTTAAGAGAAACCATCTTTCCTAAATCTCTGAAGAGGAAATCTTGTGAGTTCGAACTGCCAAGTATTATCTCACTGATGTGAGACACCTCACACTCTACTTCCTACTCTGAGTTTAATATTGCTTTGAGGTGGGAGAAGAGTCTATAATTGAATAATGAATATGAAGCACAACTGAGTCACCAAACCAAGCATCACTTTGACCTCATGGTTCAAGCACAGCTCCAGAAATAGTGGACTTCAAAGCCACTCCAACAAAGAAGTGTCAGTTGTGTCAGAGAAAACTCTTTGGAAGTTTTTAGGATTATAGAAAACCAAATAATAGGCAACGATTGGCCCTGTATCAATAACTCAGAATGGAAGACTTCTGGCCTTGGTAAAAGTCTGTGTTCTGGTTTGAAGATTGTAACATAAGCATAAAAGACACTGCCATGACCTGAAATCAAACATACTTTTCACTACCATGTCTTCAGTTATCTAAACCCAAATAATATATACAACATTAAATCTGTGTGGTTGTAAAATCTGATTGCAGTCTCTCACAGAAAACACAGCAATCTTGACCTATGGGAAAAATAATAAAACACAATGATGTTGAACATTTATAAATGACCTTTCCATTCATAAAAAGCAAGAGGTCTCAGAGGAATGGTGCAATAAACATGCATATGAGTCCATCTATAATCCATCATGGGGAAGAAAACCGACAAACTAAAACCCTTTGAGCTGGGAGAGTACTTCACTAATCTAGTCCAAGTCCAGTGGAGCAGAAGCCTGCATGCTTTAGCTGTAATATTTTGCTCCACCAGAACAGCAAGTTGCCTGTCATGGGTCACATGCACTGCTTATCAACAGAGGACCACTGGCTCACATTTTCAAATGTATATATATATGTGTGTGTGTATCTATAGCAGAAGTCAATTCCCCAGGCCAGCAATGCTTTTCGCTCCCAAACTTGCAATTGAATTTTCTGCCAGTCCAACAGATATAAATGAAACAATGCAAGGTAAGGGTAGTACATATGGAACAGTGGGGGGGTTAATTCTACAGCGCTATAAAAAATAGAAAGGCAAACAAAACCCACCCCAACCTAGACAAAGGAAATGAGCTGATTAAGTTGCTTAGTAGCCAGAAAAATGACCATGTAATTGCAAGTAGTTTTTTTAAAAATAAGAAAAACAATTCCAGCCAACTTTTCATGCAACTTGTAACTGATGATCGTAACACCTTGTAGATTTAAGAATGTTACATGCTCTTTTTCTCATTGTTGCTATTTCATCTTCAAGGTCAGGATAAATGTTTCCACAAAAGTAAATAAATAAATGAGAATTTCATGATAATTTGCAGTGTCTACACCATGACACCTATGCATCAAGTTCTCTTCAATTTCTGTTACAGGGAAGTATGTAATTTTGAGGAAACTTATTGTATAAGATAAAATGTTTAAAAAAATTATGTAAAACAAGAAGGAATTTTTTTCTTTTGAACCTGAATCATTATATATTCTGCTGTTGATTCTTATGTGTAATTCTCCAAGAGATCAAAAGGAATCTAGCATGATAATAGGTGGACAGTATAAAAAAATTTCATCTACAGCACTAGCACTGAACAAACTCTTGATCCTAAAAAAGATCTTTTGCTTCTATTTCATGTTGACTTTAATGGTATCATGATGTTAATGACAGCCCAATGAATTAAAGTATTCCTTTGGTACAAGGAAGGATTTTGGCTGAAGAAAGTAAGAAGTCCTAATAATATACATATATTAATTCTATGCTCAAGACTATTTGATATCCATATCCATATCAAAGTTACTTTTTCAAACACATGTATGACCAGCCACAGGAGATTTCATACATGCTATTTTCCAGTAGAAACCATTGCCAAGTTAGCTTTCATTATACTGGCACTAGAAATAAATGAACACATTAGCAGCTTAAAGCAAACTGTAAAAGGCGTTGTATACAATAGAAATGTTTTACTGCTATTAGGAAAAACGTTGAATATCAATAAGCTTCAACACTAAATTCAACTCAATTCAATGAATATTTAGAATTTAATCGTATTAAGATGGTCAGTTTAAAGAATCAATGAAGAAACTACAAAGAAAGCAATGGTCTTATTAACCAGCCTGAATATTTACAGACATTCTCACAGGAACAGTAGCTGGATTCACATAGTAACCACAACCAGATGAGATTTTGGCAGGCAGTAAGAATTCCCGCATCTTCCTATTTGTATAATGCAATACAGTAAAAAGACTAATGTAAAGAAAGCAGCCTAGCACATATTTTTTGTACTTAAGGTCTTAATACTAAATATTTATATCAATAAATATTCTTATTAAATATTATTAATAACTACTATCTCAAATGGTTGAGAATAAACCTTAGAATCAATTTTGTCCTCATACCTCTAGTCTAGTTTCACTAAACTCATCTCCTTAACAGGTTGCTGACTTGCTTTGAAAAACCTTCACTTAAGGACACACACAGAATGAAGCATGAGTAAGCTAATGAGAGGATCCTTCTTATACCTTTCATTTGGCAGAATTCAGAATCATATCCTCACAAAGGAAGCGCTTGAAAACAGAAAAGAAAGGTGCTGTGACAGACTGCCACACTGAACGTCGTTGGGCAGGTCTCTGTTGGCCTTTGCTATTAAAAACGTTCTCCCTTGCATCAGCAAATTTTAGTCAGATGTGGGACTTGAACCAGACTCCTCCGTATCCTGGATGACTGCCAGAACTACTGAGACTCCAGCAGTCTCAAATGTTCCACGTGAGATGAGATATCAGGGTTCAAATCAGTTTGGAAAGAGAGGGGTTAGATATTAGATCTATGTCCGTACGTGTAGGTAACCTGATCGTCTGTAGTCAGCTCTGGGGGATGCCAGAAGACCGCATCACAGAGGACATTTCCTTCTAAATTTGCAAGAAAGTGCAGATGTGCTGGGAGCACTCAAAGCCAAAGGAAAAATTCCTTTATTATGAATTTGAATGTTCAGGTTTCACCTTACAGCCCAGGGCACAAGTTCCTTCCTGGGTATTAGTTCTACAACACCTTCTTCTTTGGCACATGCTTGGCTACATGAGTGACGCCACGAAATTGCTTAGCCTTTTGTGAGTATCAGTGTAAGACATCTGCACAGGCAGTATAATTGATACACCTTTAGGAAGTGTAGGCACCTAACCTGAGGCTTTTAATTCCACTCAATGACAGCATATCCACAAATCAGATGCAGGACTGAGACTGGATCTTACATTTTTCCCAGCTCTTATATAGCATATATTTTGTCATTAAATACAATTTCATAAAACAGAACTACATTTTCAGCTCTGGAGCTACTTCTGACCTGCTGCAGTTAATCAAGTGCTTTTGAAATCCAGAGGCTCTCTCTTAACTCGCAGACAGATTTAACAAAAACCTCCATAAAACACAAAATGCAATGCCAATTTAGAAACGGTACATGAAACAGCACTAAAGCTCAGAATCAATAGCAGCTCCCTTCCTTTAGCTGGTTTGCACTGCAATCATAATACCAGTTGGAAAACCTGCAAATGCACCTACCTACTTCAACAGCTGTGCTGCTTTTCACATTCTGTACAGAATAGCCTTTGAAAACACAGGAGGTGTTTACACAGTTTGTACAGGTGACAAACATTAGAAGCAAAAATTCTCTTGCTCCTTTCGGCAATGCAGAAAACCAAAAGCTTTGCAAAGCCCAGGCTCGCTTGCTGCCTGGAAGGGGAGAGCAGCAAGGCAAAGGTCTGTGAGGGATCCTGCAGCTTCCTGGGGGCATTGGAGCAGAGCCCTGCAGCGCTGCAGAGAAGCCTTTCTGAGGGAAGCCAGAGGCACTGAAACATGAAGCATTTCTCCAGCTGAAAAGTATAATGGCACAACTGGTACTGTAAACAAAGTACGCAGTGAATCTGCAGGCTATGATCTGCTCTCTGGGGAAGAATCTTCTCTCTCATCCTATTCTTTTTTCTTACAGACCAGCATTGCATGAGGGGCCGTGAATTTCAGCCTCAACATTTTAAATTTCCCTCGCTGAGCCTTTAATGGGTTAATTTCAAATATGGATCTTTTCTGTAGAGGCTTCAATTCCATTTTCCCCTCCTAGGATGCTGAGTATATGCCAAGCATTTATCCATTTGTTTCAGAAGTGTCATATCAGGAATAAATCGATATGTTAAGAATTGCCTGATAATGTTGTTGTGGGATTAATCTTACAGAACAGATCGTCAGCACGACTACCTTTGGCATTCGGTGTGCACATCGTTCCATTTTAAGCATGAAAAGCCTCCTAATGACAAAGTAGAAGAGCCATATATTGAATGATCTGCCACCATTCAATATTTAATCCTGCAATTGAAGCCACTAAAGGGATACAGCAAAGTAACAAGATGAATGAATTGTGACCTTAAACTTGCAAAAAGACAACCCAAACAATTTATCTTTCTGGCCTGCAGTGCACACTGTGGCCAATACTGCTATCACTTCTCCACAGTTTGGGACCTCGAGATTGATCAATGCCACATTAGCAAAGTACCTGAGAAGACAGCTTAGGAATTCAGACAATCCACTGCATATGCTTTAAGAATATTCTGTATCAATTTGCCTCATCTGTAGCTGAAAATAAAGGCGCCTTAATGAAAAATCAATTCCATTTTCACAAATGGAACAAAAACAAAAGTGGCAAGGTGACTAGAAATAAAGCTCTTACTAATCAACAAAACACAAATAAAATAATCAGAAAATCAGATCAGCCCAAATAAACTATCAAACTGATGCAATTTTAAGACTTCCTAAGAGATTAATTTGCAATTTAATTTTCAAAATAAAAGCATTACTGCTTCCTTAAAAATGAAAAAAATATCAATAAGCTTATAGTGACACCAAGACTGATGGGCTGAAGGCCACTAAGACCTCGAAGGCCACCAACTAAGTAAACCTAAATCTTCTTCCTCATGCCCTGTGTCCCAACAACAACAACAAAATTAAGGTACATGTTAGAGTTGACCTTGTAGCCCTAGCTAAATTCATATACTAGCAAATATTCCATGACACACTCTGATGGGAGACACAGAAAATAATCAACAGTGAGTATCACCTATTTACCTGCTAAGAGTCACTCTCCTCTGTTATACAGCCATGCTTGACTTCAAGTACAATTTTTTCATCCAGTTATTCCACGGTGCCTAACTGTGCTTTGGAAATTAGCATCCCCACTTAGGAACAATACTTTTCTTGACTGAGACTACTCTTATTTATTAATAAAATGTGTCAGTGTCTTTAATAGCCAGTGTGAGACAAATTCCAACCACACTCATGAAGGAAACATTCTGAGGTCTCTTAACATAAAAATTGGTCACAAAAGGCCTGGTATTTGGCTGTTACCACAAGTAGTCCATCCATCCTGTCTCAGTAGAATACCTGAAATAATTACCCAGCAAACAGATCTTAAACAGGGCTTCTCAATTTGTGATTTTACAGCTGTGCTTTTCCTCTCATCATGATTCTTGTGCATCAGACTAATTAAATGTTTTATCTGCAACTGATGGGGTAGTAGAATAGGTAAGCCAAGTAGGTCAGAGATGGTTGCACTTGACTAAGATGAAAATTTTATTTCTTTTTCATTAATGAATTTTATTTCTGCCTATTTACAGATCAGAAATGGATGGAATTAAGCATGCCTAACTAAAAGCAGAATATTATTAAACATGACAAAACAAGAACAACTTCTTTGGTTTAGAGCATTGTGATGCTGCTACATAAATAATAAGGGACCAAGTGGTGTTGTTTGGCATGTACAGATCACTTCCACAAGAGACAGTGACAATAGTACACGCAGACATATCAAAACATATTACTTAATGTGTAGAGTAGTGAATGTATCATCATCTACTTCTATAAAATTTTCACCATAGTATCACATTTCTAAGGAGTTCAGCTAAACAACATCAAGGTAGGATCATGATCTAAAGTCTACTAAATTAGTTAAAGTCTTCTACTGACTAAGGTGAGATTGATTTCCAACCCTTACCACGCCAAGTGACTAAGATTTTGGGCTTTTCTAAGATAATCTTTTTGTGCATAAGTAAATACATATCAAACACACTTCTTGATTAATAAGACAATGCTCACAAACAAAATAAGACAAACTCACAAAGCTAGTGAAGAAAAGAGTAACTTCAGAAAAAAAAAAAAACTTCCCATTTTTTATAACACATCTACATCTGAGAGTAATCATTCATTATTTTTATCCTTTTTTCTCTATCCATCAGTTACCCTGGGAAGCTAACCCCTGATCAGCCAGCAGTGCCTATTACAGTTCAGTCTCTACCTCCAGAGTTTTCTATTTTAATAAGGACCATTCAAATAAGAGAAAATGAGGAAATGTTGCTTTCTTTACAAGGCTCAAAAGGAAAACTACCCTAAGTTAAAAATTGCTTCAGGTTCACAAAGGAACTTTAACTGTGTCACCAAATTTATATTTGGCTTTGTGGACATGCAGTTGTGAGATACATGTCTGTAGTTGGGAGTCTCATCTGAACTAATTTTGCTCTGACAGTTAATCAAAAAAAAAATACTGGCTTGTAAACATTCACAAAGAAAAAAGTGGGTTGTTACATTTTGAACACAAAGAAAAAATACATTAATGAGTCAACATCCCCTTTACAGTGTTGTATTTTCATTTGGGTGTTTATAAAGCCAGCTGTAATTTTGGAAGCTGGGAACCCACAGAGATACAATCTGAGCTAAGAAAAAAGATTAAATTATTTAATTTTGAAGATGCATTGCAAACCTCTTTAATAATTGTGCTTCAATAATATCTATGCTGGATTTGTTACTTTTACAACAAATAAAGTCCCTTCATAGCTGCCAATGCTATGAGCTCCTCCTGGATCTAAACCAGATCTGTTCTCTCTGGTGAATTCCATCTCAGCTGCATCAGTGAAACACCACTGAACACCTTTGGGAAAGCAAGGAAGGACTGAGGCTAGAGGTGTACTTAAAGTTAACTAACTTTGTTACTTTACAAGTAAGACCAAGACACAATACACTAATCCAAAGCTATGTTAACTTTGCAAGACCAAAGGATGTATAAATCAGCATTTTCATTACTACACAGAACTGTTAAGTACATGTAAGGCTCCCAGTAGTTGAGTCTGAAATGGTCACTTCCATAGAGCCTCTTTTCGTACTAGAGGTACACTTCAAACCTCCACTGCAAAGCCTCAGCCTACTCAGGGAAATCATGAATGCCTCTCAACTGAAAGACTTGTTTGCTTGCTTTATCTAAGGAAACCAGTTCTGTTAGATGTTGATACCTATCAGGTTTGGTCTACTCTTCCTGATATGAAAAGCTTTCACAATGCTCTCAGCCTTCACGGAGACAAATGCTGCTGAACAGATGAAAAATAATTCACGTTATCATATCCTGATGCTAAAACCAGCATAAAGTCTGCAACTGTCATATAGTCATTATCTCAGCTTTTTAGTAATGAAGCATTGGTAATTTCACAGCAATAGAAGCAGTAACATAACATAGAGTGCGGAAATCTGCACAGCATCATCCTCAAATTTATGGGATGCAGAGAGAGAATACGAATGCCCTTGCTCTAGTTGGAAAACTCAGACCAGGATTAAATTCCATCAGTTGATTTTACTACACTAGTTACCACATGCTTGCAGGTATTCAAATGTTGTTTGACTGATTTCCAGAAACCTAAAACCCCACTTCTTTGGTTTCTTTTGCAGGAGAATTGTCCCCTTGCTTCCCAGTAGCTATTAGTCCCTCCATGGACTTTAAGTGGAGTCCTGACAGAAATAAAGAGAGGAAGCACCAAATGTTATGTAAGTCTAGTTGGCAATTTTAATTATTTGTTTGTTTTGTTTATGGTTTGTTTTTTTTTTTTTTTTGTTTGCACAAATGGATAAAGAATGAAATGGAACTGTATTTAAAGGCAGTCTTTGATGCCTCCATCCCAATTATTATTTTACTGTTGAATTGAAGGAGTATCCAAATAGCAAAATTTTCATCTGAAGTCAGTAGAATTTTTTTTTCACTTAAAACCTCTCTTCTTAATTGCTTACTATTCATACTGATAATAATTTTTAGTATTAAAGGCAATTAATACTTGAAACATAGAGTAACTCCTGCAAGCTCATACGTCTTCAATAAAACAAAGGAAAGAGGAAGTCTGTCTTCTCTCCATTTTATTATTCTACTGAGAAAACTCTTCCTGACCACTATTTTTGGAGGACTTTATGTTAAATATCTAAAAAAAAATTATTACCTTTCTAAAATACAGCACTATACTGTATTTTTATCTGTACAACAAATATTGCAGAGGTCCTAATTTGCTACTGTGTTACTCCACCTTATGAGGGTAAAGCTATTGCAAACAAGTGATATCAAAGTTCTGTGATTCTGTGTCATAACCCTTGCTCATAAATATTTAACAGAGAATATGGACTGATATTTAAATAGATATCCTAAACCTCTATGCATGGACAAGACTGCATTATGCTTGGATTTTCCAGGAGTGTATAGCAGACATTACAGAAACAAGTGTGAAAATGATCTATTTTTAGCCATTTTTAATTTTATTTATTCAGGGAACCAGAAGACAGAATTTGATTTCTCTTCGCCAGGAAATGCTGAAGTACTACTAGTATTTCTTCAACATCTTTTTTTTCTAGAATTGAGGAGCAGGTGGTCTTAGGGAGATATAACAGCTTGGCAGAAGCCTACACTAAGATATTACAAAGGCACAGGTGATGGACAATAATATGTTTCCTGAATCTGAAGGAAGAGAGCTGATACATGTACACAATGCATGCTGAGACAGAGATTCAAAAAAGCTGGTATTGATAGTAGGGGGAAAAAATATCAGTAGCTAAAAATGCATATAAACAGGAAAATACATTCTCATTATACAGTTAATTACCAGGTCATGGTGATAACAAGCTCAAAGTATGTTTCAGCCCTGATTTAAAAAGCAGAAGATTTTTTCTTTCATGACAAGGTAAACCAACAATAAATTCTCAGAGGAGTCCTTGGTCCAAAAGAAAAAAAAATAAAAGAAAAAGAAAAAGCTTTGGCTTTCTTAAAGACTCTGCTTTTGTTAACTTGTATGTATTTATGGTTTTCAGTGACTCAACAGCATCACACAGATAAAGCCCAGAGGAAATGTAGCAGTTAATAAATTATTAAGCTGTTCTCCTTTAAAACATCAGCACTGGGCAGCACAAAGGCTTGGCATGCCATGTCAGATGCAAAAGGATCTGCAAATCTGAAAGAGTTATTGGAGCTGGGGAACAGCTGGCTCTGCAGATCCCGAAGCCCACCTGGGATCCACTTACTCCAGCCTGTCATTCTCGCCGAGTTTAATGCTTATACAGTCAATGAAACATTAGATGAAGCTAAAGGATACATCCCCAAAGAATCTGACTTATGCTTTGGGAAATGACCTTTAAGCAGTCACCTTCCGGTAGAAAATTGAACTACAGCTCCCTGCATCTGCAAAAATACCTGGATGTTTGGGATTGGTTCCTAATGGCATATGTGCATTGTGTTAGTACTCCTCCTACCAGGCTACCGTACACATATCTATTTATTTGTTGGGTTTCCATTGCATTTTGTATTTTCATACTTCAGCACACCAGGTATTAGTTGCTTAATTGATAAATTTGAAATTAATGCACTCAGTGGTTTTTCAGTGACAACTGAAAGCCCAGAAATTCATTTGGCTTGTTTTAAAAATCAAACTTCATTGCCTGTGGAAGCATTTTCTTAACTCTTTATCAGTAGGATAACCAAACGCATTCTCTTGTTTTAATAAGAGAGTGATAGCCTGGGTTTGATGGCTGCTATCGTGAGGAACGTGATAAATAAACATGATTCTCTTTATGATCTTGAAAAGGAGAATTCCTTTATTAAGAGGAGGCTAGAGAGAAAACTATCTGTTTCACCAAGAAAGGAAGTATATGTTTGTGAAATGACATGGGAAAAAGTGGCAAAACCCCCTACAAATAAGCCAGAAACATGCTTTCCAGCAGAACCAGTAAAAATCAAATTTTAATATTGTATTTGCAAGAGACCAGAGTCTTGCCTATTGCATGCCTAATGTTACTTGCTGGAAAAAACCCATGAGTTTCTAATACTGGCACCAGCGCACGTACTCATGCAGGAGAGGGTCTATGCCAAGCCTCATATCCTCCTGATGTAAGGATACGACTACAATAACATTTATAACAATGTTTAATATTTTACATTTTATAAGTGGTAGAAACCAAGTCTATTAGAAATATTGCTCTAATAACTTTGTGTGTAGACGTTAATTCTCTAGGATGTTTATTGGGCTTCCAGTTTTTACTGAATGCTACTACAATCCGGTACATTTGACTACAACACAAAGTGTCTGTGTTATTCCAGGATTCTAAGCTGTGCACAACATCTCTATAATATGGAGGCAGAGTTAGAAATAAAAGGCAAATTCACACACTCCTTCCTAAAAAATAAAACACATGGAGCATTTTGGAAGTAATCAATTCATAAGAAGAGTTGTATTGGACTCTGATGTTTCTTCTTCGTTCTTTGCTATTTTCAGTCTTTGGAAGAATTACACTTCAACAACATGTTTTTGCCCCCAAACATCTGTGTTCTCTTCAGTATCAGTACCACCTGAACCCTTACTTTCCTCCACAGCTTTCTCAGCTTTGCTGTCAACAGTGGCTGCTGCGGGGAGGATGACTGTGGTTGGTTTGTTTGGGCTTGCTGCACTGCATTAACAACAGGTTTATACAAATCCTCTATTATTTCTTAAAATCACACTTTCCCAGGCAAACAGTGGAGTAACTTTTTGTCCATATAAGGAACAGTTCCCACTAAGGAAAAAACCCAACAAAACAAAACCAAAAACCCCAAACAACCAAACCAAAAAACCAGACAAACCAACTCACAAAACCAAACAAAACCCAATCAAACCAAACCAAACACCAAAACCAAACCAAAAGGCCTATTTCTTTTAAACTTACTTAAGATGCTGGTAGTCCAGACATGCAGCTAGACTCTGGCATAACACTTTTAAACAATTCCTCTACAGTCAAAGACACACACACACTTACTTAGGAGCAAATCACCTGATGTAACCTGGCCATCATGTATGCCCAAAGGACTTAAACCACATTCTGGAGCTCCTCTTCCCATCAATCATAAAGGGAATACAGATATAGACTCCAATCAGCCAAGTCCTTCCTGTGCTAACTTTGACAAGATTGACACCAGCACACACAAAAGTTATGCTTGTAAAATACGGCGTGTTCAAGATCACCGATTTCTTTGAAGTAACACAAAACAGTGTAGCAATAACTGTGAGGAAAAAAAAAAAAAAGAAAAGAAAGAGCTAACATAAATCTAATCACCAAAAAATCATTAGTCACTTTTTGGTAGGGATGAAGTATATAAAGATCCAAGTTCACTGAATAAAAGAAAAAAAAAACCCAAACCAACTGAAACAGAGCAAATAAAGAAGAGGAGGGGTGAGGAAGTGATTACCTCCAAACAAGACCTGCCAAAGAACACAGAAACAACAGAAACCTGCAGGGAGATGAATCCCACCTAGAGTGATACTTTAAGTGAAACAGAATTCACCTATCTGCTTCAATGCTTTTGGAAAGTATTAGTTAAGTAGATTAAATAGAAACACCAATCTGCTAATACAGACAGGATCTCAGGAGCTAGGAAAGCAGCAACGATGCAGAGATGCTGTGAAAGAATGAGACACAGTATTTAGGAAGAGTGGAAGAAAGCAATGTAAAAAAATTCAGGAGGTATCAAACACACGTCACCTTTACTGACAACACCTTGAAGCTTAAAACCAAAGAAAATATGGACTGTTCTTACACTAATATATCCCTTAAGAGAAAGAATAAAGGGTGAGGAAAAAGCATTCAGTGCTCCTTTTATTTTCAAGGCAGTTTGTCTAGCACCTTAATAACACTACTTCTTAAGGGAATCAAGAAATGCACAAGATCGATTTGTACATTTGTTTATAAAAAAATATGAAAATATGTATCAAGATGACATAATACCTGCCATTTCTCAATATAGCTTTTCCAGCCTCAAAATGCCAAGTAAAGAACAGTTCATCCTTTCAAGAGGCAGCATTATTTGTTATAGAAGTGATTTGTACACATTTTACTGACAATTCTGGGAGGCTCTGTTTCAGGACTGGATACCGAGCGCGTATTGTGTGCTACATTTGCAGCAGCTTTAAGTGACATTTAAAATAAAGGTACCCACTTAACTGCCGAACTTTACATTTTGAGGTCTTAACTGGGGTTATGCCACGTCCCTTATGTGTACTAGACCTAAATTATATAGCACGGTCCCTGAGAAGCTCAGCTAATTCCCCTACCTTCACCTCTCTCCTAGTTTGATCTTGTCTTTTCTGCATTATATATCTTACTATTCCCACCCTATGGGCCAAAAGAGACTCATTATCCACCAGAAAAGCAAAAAACACAGCACACATCTAAATCTCAAACTGATATTTGCATGTCCTTGTTATTTCAACAAGAGCTATGCAAATTCATTTCAAGGATATAGTTATAGTTTGAGAATTTCCAGGAGCTCCCAGCAGATCTGACATTACATCTCCCCTGCTCCACACAAGTGAACGAGTAGGCAAAATTGAGAGCTGCTTTAAGCCTCTGACCACTTGCAAACTTTTCTTCTAATTTACATTTGCTGAAAAACCCCCATACTGTACACTCACAAGCAAAGCAGTAATTCTCACTCTGTGTGTTGTCATCGTAAATGACCTCATCGTCCAATTTTCTGTCCAATTACTGTCTGCCTACTGGCTACCAAACCCATCCTGCTGCTGAGGACTTGTAGGAATATACCTCAAAACCTTGCAGTGATTTTTCACCAATTTTTATGGTTTTTTATTGGTGATAAGTGGATATATCTTAGCTGAAATAAATTATTTCCCAGTCCTTATAAAGCAAACACGTTTCATCCAAGAATCAGATACTAAAATCTTCACATTTATCTTCACACGTGCCTCCACCTATCCATGTATTACTTGAACAGCAATTCTGAACTCCTTAGATGAAAAATACAATGCTCCTAGCTACTTAGATCCCTGCTTTCTCTATAGCAAATGCCTTGACTGACATTCTCGAGAAAGAAATCTGGGTTAAGTCCCAATTAGTAAACCAGTCTTTACATTTCTGCTGTGCATCTGAAGAAGGGCCAAACCATCATCCGCTTCGTAGAGATGTTGAACTGTGACACCTTAAAAAAAACTATGAAGCACTTCAAAGCTCACAGATACAAGGTGTGAAACAGAAAAGCAATCTAAAAAAAAAAAATAAAAAAATCTAGAAGCATCTAAAAGATGTAACCCATGAAACACGTGCCAGGATTTAAACAAGCCATCCTACAGGAACATACAAGGGGGAGGAGCAGCAGTGCAAGGCCAAAGTAGAGGATGGTACCATTTTAAGAACTTTTCACTTGCTGTAAGACTCTGCTAGAGGATCCTACACACCAAATGCATCAGCACTGCAGTGCCATAAGATGTTCCAGCACTGTTTTCCTGTGCAGTGGATACATTAGCAGTGGCAGAGAGACCTTACCGAGGGAATCAGTCTCCCACTGAAATCACGAGACCTGACAGGTCTGATAAAAGCAGAGTCCTAGTGCTCAGGCCAAAAGAGACCAGGGGGAAATGAAGGCATTTCCTCACTTTGAACTTCATGTAAGGTTTCCAGGGGGCATGTGGATGCTATGGAGTTATTATAATGCCTTTTCGGGGCAAATATCCTTTGCATAGTAACATAAAAGAATCAAAAGCATGCAGATTCTTTATGCTGGAGGAAGAGCTCTGGTACAATTAGCATGTAGTACGTAGAATTTCAGGCACATGTTTTACAGAGAATTATATTGACTGTATTGACTACATTGAGTAGCAAAGTGCAAGTAATTCTTAATGGATGACAAGGAGATAGATTGTGGCCTCTGTACCTTATTTCTGACCTTCAAAATTACGCTGAACACATTTTAAAGGATATTATAGTTACAATCCAGCTACTCAGTTAACTTAGGTAAATGATTCTTCTTTTCTACATGACCATCAACTACAGTGTGATGTAATATTGCCAATAAACTGAAACAAAGTTGTTATTCACATTTTTCATTAAAAGGAGAATTTTCAAGTTTCTCATCTTAAAGGGACACCCAGGTTTCTTCCTTTGTTCAAAGACTATAAAGTCTTTAAAAATTCTTGCCTGGGTTTTGAATCCACCCCATCCCTGCTGAGCTCTTCCATACCTATGAGCACAAGCATCAGCCCCCATTTTGACAATGCTCAAAACCACCCAGCAGCATTTCTGATGAAGTCTCCCCTCCTGCTTTATTTCCACCCTGGTGTCTCAGCGCCCAGCTCACTGCCTCTGTCCCAGCATGGGATTTTTCTGAATGGCAGCTGCAATGAAAAAGCACTGCAAAGAAGGTGTGCTGGGGGGAAGAGAGCACGATCACAGTACCAGTAGCAATTCCTGCTCCAGCACACTGACTTCACACTTTTTTTGTTTCCCTTTCCAAGGAAGAAAGTGGGGCAGAAAGTTACCGATTTAGATAATGATTTCTTCTCAGAAGTTTAGACTGAAATGTTAAATACAGCACTTGGATGTCAAGAAACTTGGCAAATTCTCAAACTGGCAGGTGTCTGAGTAAAAAGTTATCAAAACGATTCTCAACATTCCAGCTTGCAGAAGTGTTAAAAATAACAGACATGCATTCCTATTCAATACTGTTGAAGACCAGCTAAGGGATTGAGATAGGTAGACTATGGCAGACATTTTATTTCTGTCAGCCATCAAAAATGCAACTTTTCTTACACATTGTTTACAGCAATCTGCAGGGCCCACAGATTCACAGGAATGAACCAGACAGTGAGAAGGATTATCTAGTCTAAATAGAACACTTAACCTGTTCTTAAAACCTCAGGGAAACAAATTTCACAGCCTTCTCAAGAAATCTCAACCAGTGCTTAGCTACCCTAATGCCTAAATAAAATATCTCTCACAACAAGCAGTACGTTTTTTTTCTTGACCTGCTGACAGGATGACCCACAAAGCTGTTCCCTGCTCCTTAAGGTCCAGCTTCTATGTAACTGAAAATGCATGAGGTCTTTCCATGATATTCCCTTCTTTAGAATAAATCCATCTCAGCCACCATTTCTTCAGAAGACACACTCTCTGCTTTAGATTTTAGCTAATTCTGTGTTTTGTTTTTTCCAGTGGTCTTGGGTCCAAAACTATTGATCTGTGAATCCCAGTGGTGGGTGGTAGTACAGGTGAGGCCTTTTGAGTGCTGACAGATGCTGACTGAATTACTTTATGACTGTTTCATATAACACTCATGCTCATGTCCCAACATTTTTCTTTTCTTCCTCTTCACAGAATGATTTCTTGCTTGATTCTCACTCTGTGAACAATCCCTTGCAGCACTTAGCTCCTTTCCTACAGAACTTCTGCCAGGCAAATGGTTCTCCCATCTTGAAGATATGAATTAATTATTGCCATTTCAGAATTGCACCTGTATTTTCTCTTACTGAATTGCAGCTTATTTTCTACAGTTTTTTGCTCACAAGTCAAATGTGGGAAGATTGTATTGCTAAGCCTTTCCAGCAAAGTTTTTGTGGCTCCTCCTAGCCTGGCACTGCTAGCAAAAGTTAATAAAACTACTCCAAACATTCAAAACCCTCATGAAAATATTGACTAGGAGTAAAACTAAGATCTTCACAAAACCTCAGCCATTGTTTGTTTAGCTGGTCGATCGATCAGCCCTCCTCTGTATGGCTGTATGAGGGCTTTATGAGAAGCCTGGTTTGTCTCCAAGGCTGTATTTTCACAAAACTTGATGCTGTTAATAAAGATGCAAGTGATAACGGTGCACACCTCACAAATGGAAAATAGACAGGGGCTGCAATTACACATCCTTACACGTAACGGAAGCAGGTAGCTTCTGTTTTCACTGGCTGGTGACATTAATGCAGTAATACTGAGTAACTGCTGACAATTAGCCAGAAGATGGAGCAGAGGTCTTGTAAGAAAATTACTCCCTGGTGGCAAAATATTGAAAATTCAATTACACTCTGTTTATTACAGGCCTACATTAGGAACTGCATTCATAATAAGGACCTTGATAACATACAAATTAATCGCAGCACAGGGGAGTGCTTTAGTAACTTTTTTACTCCTTGATGTATTCTTCAATATTAATTTTTTAATATATCCATAGACATATTGAAATGCTTTCTATAAAGCTTTTCACCTAAAACTCCTTAAATACAATAGCATAACATGTGAATATTGTTCTGAAAGACAAGATAATTTCTATTACAGTTCATTAGAATAAAAAAAACCTGTAGGTAACAATTTCTAAATACCCATTAGGTATTCTCCATGTCTTAAAATTCCTATTTGTGTTTCTCTGAAGTGTGCTATCATACAAACATCATTAAAGTCAGAGAGGCTACAGCTTTGCATAGTTTTCTGCACATACATTTACATACGTGAATACTTTCTTTGCAAATTAAGAAAAGCCAGGGACTTAGAGGTACATATCCCATTTCTGCAGACACTGCAGATTAGTTTGAAATAAGATGGAATAATCTTGTTGTTACTATTCAAGTTATAGCAACTGCACAAAACGCTCACAAGAAGAGAAGCTAGATATAAATTCATGCTATGACAATGTGTATTGGATACTGTTGAATAATTTAGTTTCTAAATGAATGTAGTCAGCAGTTTGTTTAGCCTTTTAATAGCCTATTGCCTACTTTAAAGACTTCTAGTTGCAGGCTGTTCAGCACAAAGGCTTTAAAGTGATGTATTTCAAATCTAGCTATATGCTTACTGATTTTAATTGTATTTTGCCAGTGAAAGCAGTAAGAGCTGCTATACTTTACTGATTCTGAAATAGAATTACATAGTCCATTGTATTCAAGTATGATAAAAGATTAAGTTAAATATGAAAAATGCAAAACTCTAGAGAAAGTTCTGAACACACGTACAGTATTCCACAGGTTAGTTGCCTCTAATTCTGTTTACAAGAGCTTTCTAAGGAATTCTAGTACTGGAATTCATTACCAAAAACTGCAAATAAAGATGTGAAACATGGTCCTGCCTGGCTAGGCTCTACGTTACTGAAACTTTCTTTGGATCCAAATTTTCTGAATCTTGCTTGTAAATTCCTTCCAGTTTAAGGAAGAAGCCCTCACATTTTCTGCTTTGTAATGGGATTCCCTGAGTCCTAAAGGAACAGTAACTCTTAGTGGTGCTCAAACCACTGATATTCAAGAGCAGCCCAAACGACTGGCTCAGGTGGGACATTGGTTCTGCAATAGTATGCACTGCATAAGAAATAGGATTGCCCAGGAGCTAAGAGATGACAGCTCTGGTATTTCAAATTGGCTAGAATAAGCACCCTGAAGCCTCGTCCCAGGTAAGCCTGGACACTCCTCTGACAATCAGACGAAAACCAAAAACAAACACAGAAACAAATCTAGGTTGATTAAAAAAAAATGTCTGGCAATAAATCAAATTCACAATGAAGCAGAAATTATGCATTTGGCATTCCCTCGTGTGGCAGACGAATCTCTCACAGGTATGTCCCTCCCTCACACTGCCCACACAAACCCTCCAGCCACTCCTAAGTCACCATTTGACTACTTTGAAAATGTCACATCACTGCAGAACCCACGGACACCGAGTTTATATGGCAAGATCTCCTCATGAGACAGACTGCTTCCTGGCAGGGATGAGATGAATGAATGTCACATCCTTCCAGCTTTCGAGTGTGTTGTTTTCAGGACTTGCTCTCTTAAGTCAGGCACGAAAATGAAATGCAGAACAATGCTGTGTGGGACAACATGACAACTTTCAAAATGTGGAAGAAAGACTAGGCAATTTGAGTTCATCCCAAAATCATGTGCCTTTATCTACAAGTTACTCAGTCTGCTTGATGTATTCGATGCAAAGTCACAACAAGGAAGAGAACAAAGAATCTCCACATGTTCGTGGGTTCTAGCCATCAAGCCAGATCTTGCTCTATAAAAATCAGTCTGTTCAAGTGGTACCTGGGAGGGCAGTACACAAACTCCAACCAAACCTGTAGACTTGGAGAGAAGTCTTGAAAACAGCACTACATATGCACATATGATTTATGATCTATAGGCATCCACATTCTTCCTTCACAGGACTACATTTTTTTTTTTTTTTTTTTTAACTGCCTTATAGGTGATGGCTCCAATCAACTCTATAATCTGGAGTAGTGTGTGTTGATATATTACAGCTTTCATGATATCCAAGCTGATGCTGCAGGCTTTATGGGACTTCTGACAATGTCAGTCAATCTGCCTAGAGATCTGGTGCCTCCTCAAGCACGCTTCCACAACTGATACACACACTGCAGCGTTTGACTGTCTGGAAAATCCTTCTACTCGTGCTACAGGCCACGCAAGGAAATTACAAGTGGAATACTTCTTGCAGGCTCAGAAGGTGGCCAAGTGACTTGCAAGTTAAAAATATAAGCACAAGAGTTGGAAGAATGGGAATACTGAAATGAGAAGACCTAGCAAGACTCCTATCAATTTCCTGAGCCTTCCTTAAATGTAGACACCTGAGAGGCTAAAGCCATCCTGCATTTCAAAATGAGGAAATACCAACACAATTTAATTTGCTCTTGTATTCTGCTCTGTCAACAGCTGTGGCTCCTAAACAAAGACAACAAGGCCACTTCAGACTACAGTAGACTCTGGGAAAGTACTGCACAGAAAATACAGCATGGCAGACATGATGTTTAGCACGGTGTCAGAGCCCTCAGAGCAGAGCAGAAAAAGGCAATGCTCTGACCAGACAGTTACTTGTGCTGTTAACCCTGGCTTTGCCCTCCACAGTATCGAGGACCAAACTGAAAGCAGACATTTCCTTACTCTGCTGCAGACAAGCTGATCTGCAAGGGAGAGCAAACATGGGTGAGCAGCAGTGATATGCACATGACTGGTACAGGTCACGGCAGGTTCTCCAGTGCCAGCTGCTGCTTCAGCTATCCCAGTCCTATGTGGCTGGCAAGATGCAAGCCATGTTGGACTTTCTGCTGCTGCTGGGATTTGGAGGCATCTTAAAATAAAATTAAATAATTTAAAAAAAATAAATAAAACCACACAAAAAAAACCCAAACCACCACACTACAAACCTGTTAATGAATAGGCAGAATTTGAAGCCTCATGTTGAAGGGCCCTGAACAGGAGATATGGGAAAACATGAAAATAGTAATATAGAGACGTGTGAAAAATATCAGTACATGATCTAAGAGTACCAATATAATCAAAAATCAAAAGAATCAATTGTGAAAGTTCATAGCAATGCAGCTGAAGCCTGGACAAGGACACTAGCTCTGCTACACTCTGCTATAATAGGAGGTGGCATGTAACCAAAGAAAGGGCATTAACATCATCTCTGCTTTTTCACTCTTGTGCAAGTAGATATATAAAGAACACATTTCCAGTAACAGCAATTTGACATCCACCTTAAAAACGTACAAAACTACTTCCATTTATTCAGATGCAAAAGCAAGCATCTTAAAGCTGCTTATAATTTGTGCTGTAGCTTTACTGCAACCTCATCTGAAGTCACCAGAGACTCTCTAGGTTTTTGTATCATTTCTTTAATCGGATAAAATTTCATGAGGTCATCTGCAGCCCTTCAGAGTTTATAAAAGTTAGGCCTTTTTTAAAGTTACCAAGTACGTATTTTTATTTATCTAGATATGTATATTTAAGAAAAAATAAAAGATACCCAACCTTTTAAAATTGTGTATTCAAGAAGGTAAAACAGGCAGAGTTAATGAGTTTTACAGAAAATGTGGTGCCCCTTTATAAGTAGGAAAACAAAATCAGGAAAATGAAGTCATATGAAAATGCAGAGACAGCAAATTAGGGACCAAATCGGGATTTCACTGCAGAATCTTTGACTTCAAAGCAAATACTTTGAAGGCTTCCCACATGTAAAGTTCAGAAGACATTTGATAAGCAGAACGAAAGTCGCTGGGATTATAGTTTAGCTGAGCTAACACTTGCACTTTAGTAATTACAAGCGATCAGGACACTGAGTCTAACCTGAACTCACAGCAGAATACTCAACACTGCTTCAGTACTAAATTTAATGGACATAATAAACCATTATCAACACATCCAGGAGGATGGTACATTTTCTTTGATTATTTCTACAGTCTATCCAAAACTCAAGTCCGCTTAGTATGTGAAGTCTGATGAGAGCACAGCCTGAGGTAATGCAGACACAAAAACAACTCATCAAAGATTATGTCAGGCCTGATTTAACAGGGAAAAATAAAGTAGGATCACAATGGAAGAAAAGATTGTGAGAGTTCTGGGGTTGTTTTTTGGGGTGGGTTTTTTTGTTTGGATTTTTTGTTGGGTTTGGGTTTTTTTGGTTGTTTGCATTTTTTTTTGATTGGGGGTTTTTGATTGCTCACTTAAGGCAAAACAGGAGAAATCACACATTTTGCATAACAATATGTATCACACTGCCTGGCTTCTTTATAGTTTTGAGGGAGGAGAAACATTTGTCCATAAAAGTAGAATCACACAGCATGACAGAAAACATTCACAAAGGATGTCTTTTTTGGATATGACCATGAAATAGTTTTTTCCATATCTTTTCGTGTACACTATTCAAAGTATACTTTCAAATGTTTTAAATCACAAGGAAAACAGGATTTTGAGATAATCAATACCACCTTGTCACCTAAATTGTTACTTCAAATTAATATGATGAATTCTGGGATAACCAGGATCAGCAGGGCACCATGTACTCCTGTTCCTCAAGAAACACTCCCAAGCACAGGTATCTTTCCCATTGAAAACAAAACAGAACTCTTTGAGTTCAATTAACTCTCCAGCCTCAACAAAAGTGCATTTCAGTAGATTCTTTTATAAAAGAATAATTTATCAGAATTCTCTTTAATGCTTTTTTCATAACACTGAAATGCCTCAGAAAAAGAGGATGAAAAATTCAATTGTGTAGAGCTGATCAGTGGAACAAAAATCCACTCTGAACAAAGGTAAGCCGATTAACTTTTTCATAAAAATCAATATATTTGATAATGCAAAGAACAAAAATCTTGTAAGAAAGCAAGAAAAAGAAAAAAAGTATGTGTTCTTTTAAAGTAAATTGCTAACTAAAAGTAGATGGACTCTGTTAACATATTTTCAATATTGTTACAGTTGTTTAAATGTGTCCTGTAAATCCCAGAGGCACAAAGATGACTCTCTGGATAAGGAGAATATTATTAATCTATGCAAAGTGGACAATGCAGTGTTTTCTGCTTAAGTTCACTTAGTTTTAGATGCTATGTTGCATTTGGAGAAAATGTAAGAACCCTCACATCTTTTCAAAAATGTAGCTAGGCAACTATAACAACTAAAATTGAATTTTAAATGTATATACTTGTTACAGAGTCATCTAAACCACAGTTGACAAGTAACACCTAGTAAGTATCATAGGCACTCCAACATTATTCTAGGGTAGGTAATGTTGAAAAATAGGCAACTTCCAAGTTATTAAATTTTATGTGCTCCTAATTTCGGACAGCAAACAAAAGATATATTTTAACCTAGCTGTTTATGAACCCAATTATAAGTCTGCTATATGGCTACACCTGGACTGTAGTGAAACCCACTTTTTAAAGATGACAGATTCTTGTCTGCTTTAGACTTGACCTTGATGGAAGCAAGAATTTTAATTGGTAGAATAGCAAGAAGTGTGGTTTTCCCCATGGACGTGAGAAAGGTTTTTCCCCCTTTTTCAGCCAGTAGTTACAGGGCTCAGCTGGCAGGTACAGCCATCTTCTGTCAACCTACACAACAACAGAGGACTGACACAAGTACATAAAACTGCCTTGGCAGCATCAAGATGGCAGAAGGAAATGGCACTAGAGTCAGCCTTGAAGTTACAAACATCTGCTGCACTGGGAGGGGATATGTATCCTCACTGCCCTGTGAATAAGAAATATAGGAGTTGCACAGAGAGTTAGGTGAACTTAAGGAATAATTTGAAAAGGAGTAATAAGAAGCTGAATTCCTGAGTTTAACCTCTGTCTGACAGGTCAACACGCAACACTTAGGTGGAGCGGTCACAAGTAATTCCTTCCATGCTGAGAAGGCAGTCACTTTGACTTTGTTTGCTCCCTGTACGAAGTCAAACACTGCTGCATTTTTTATGTCATGGGGATTGTTAGAGTAGAATAAAAGCAGGCATATGAATTCCCTCCTTCCTTATTTCTGCTCATAGCCTAATAGTCAGCAGATCCCAAAACATTCTAATAAATTGCATTTTAGGCAAGACAGGAATACTCTTAGAAATGGAAGAGATTTTTGTCTTGAAAATAATACTCTTCTAAACTGTCTTCCAGAAAATTACTAGCACTGTATGAATGAAAACAAAGTCTGCTAAGGAACTATCCGATCTTGAAACCTTTAAAATACATTTTCATGTCTATGAGGAACTGATGTTAAATTTAAACAACCAGGATAGTTATTTGGCACCTTAGAGCTTTTTTTCGGAACTAAAAATCTTGTGTCTCCCCACAAAATCTAGGTTCTCCCCACTCCACAGCATTTCCTGCTGTATTTTTTCAGAGCAAACCTCCATTTTCAGTATAAATACAGAAAGAAAATGAGAAGGGAGCGGGGGGGGTGAGTTACAACCACAAAAACGTGAATGAATTTGTCCATCTGTCCACTTCTCCTCTGCAAACATCTACACACCACAGGACAGATCTAAATTCAACAAAAGCACTGTCAGGTCAGTTCTGGCGCCAGGATTTCTGGTAAGATCCCCCATTATTTTGCAGCTGCAGAAGGAATCAATGAAAGACAGCTGAGGTAAAACACAGCTAATCTAACAAGCAAAGGCAAGTCTGGGAACAACAGATTTCTGTTCTTAACCCACTTCTATATCAAGTCTTTCTGTGAATTTAGTCAACATTCTCTATATTAATTTGATTTTTCTGGGAAAGATTTTCAGTTGCACTTACATGATTTAGGAGCACAAGTCCCATTACAACTCATGAGGATGCGAGCTCTAAATCTCCAGGCGATTTTAAAAACCCTTACTCTACCTATAAAATGGAAAAGCAATTACTACTTTCTGCCTTCTAACTACACTGATACAAGGACTAAAAGGAATATCCAGTACTGTCCCTGCATGAACTCCTCACTTTTCCAAGTCTCGGTAGGCTAATATAACCTTATCATGACTTCAGGTCAAAAGATTGAGTCTAATGGACCAATGGAAGGAATTAATTTCAAAGCTCGGGTCCTTTAATTGAGAGCAGATGGTGCCTAGTCCCTATAAATTTAAAGTCTGGGGCCCGTTAACAAAGGCATCTAATCTCATCTCAATTGCAATGAGAAGCCAGGACCCAGAAATATTGAGTTTACAAAACAACAATCTCTAGAACTCTACTGAAAGCAAACAAGCAGCAAAGAGAATTAATGAAAAAGACGTCATATGTTCTATGGAGCTAAAGTAGTTAAGGGAATGAGCAGAATTCCCCACTGAGTGCAGCTTTTAAGCAATTTTAAATAAATCTCCTTACAGAACACACAGCAATCACACAATGAAGAATTTAGCAGCTTGAACAATTCTAGTTAACTCTGTCAGGAAGGAGACTGGATATTATCCATTTAACCAAATAGAGGCCATTCCTTTCAAATTCAGTTTGACCTACATATCTAGGAAACTCTGAGTAGTCACACTTGGACCTTCAAAGACTGTAAACTATCTTGATAGATTCAACATTCATCTTCGACAGCAGGCAGAAAAGACAATTTTGACATCTTCTCTAAGAACTAATTAACTTTTGACAAAAAGGATCTTAAGATCTCTCATTACTCATATTTTTCTATAAACTGCATAAGTAACCAATGCAGTTTGGTTCCCTGAAACACACTACAAAAAGACATTCAAATTTTGTACCGAGACAAGGTTTAAAAGACCAAATTCTTCAGACTAGCTGCCACAGATGCAGACTGAGACTCCACAGCTTTAATTATCAGAAATTACAGAAGACATTTTATTTGTAACTCTAAAGCATTTGATAGAAGTATTACATGTATCAAAACACAAGAGACTGGGGGGGGAATTAAATCTCTCTTCCTCCAGCATACAGCAGGTTAGCACATAGTGTGTAGTACCAGAATAACTTTCCTTTGCATACGCTCATGACTGCACAGGGACTGGCTGTGGAAATGCTTTAAAGTTTCTAGATTGTTTGAAGAAGAAACTGGCCTTCAACCACGTATGTTTAATCTGTGAGAAAACTTAGTGCATAGGCTGTGAAATAAAGATGCTTAAGAAAAGGTCCTGTAAGGATAGACACATATACACATACATAGCCATACGCACACATTTGTGCATCTATTTCACCACAAAGGACAAAAAGTAATCACAACGTTGTCAACCAGAGAAATCAGCCTGTTGCCAGTCTTTACCCTGTTGTGCCCTGTGACAATCTGGAACCAGGGTTTGCCAGTTCAATTGCTTCTTTTTCTTTTGCTGTGAATATTGCACCAGGGGTGGAAACAGTCACATTGTGTCTCAGCTGTACCCAGTCAGCAGCCACCGTACCCCAGGGAGGGACTCACCAGCAGCAGCACAGACCTGGCACAGCAGCTGCACAGAACCTTCAAACTCCAAGAAAACTGTTACCTATTATGGATGCTCTTATAGAAGATATGAGAGTATATGCCTATTAACCACTTGTATATCCATAACGTAATCCATAATTAATTCACATTACAGAATCACAGAATAATTGTGGTTGGAAAGGACCTTGTAGATCACCGAGTCCAACCACACCTCCAAGAATAAAGAACACCCGACCACTAAAAGGAAACAACAAACAAACAAAACCCACCCACAACAAAACCACACAACACCAAAAGCCAACACTGAAGCCCCCTACTTGCCTGTCCCTAAATAGACTCTGTGGGTGCACAACTGCGAAATCAAAAACCATCAAATCAAATCAAAGCAAGGTATTGATAAGGAGTTTGCAAATTCCCATGTACTATTACAGAAACCTGGACTAAACCCCACAATGACCGCAACCATCATCACAGGCCTTTCCACTGCAAGGTTTCTAGCTTGGAGTGAAAATAAAAAAATATTATTTAAAACATACAAGTGAAAATAACAGATAACTAAACTGGTGGTGGTTTGGGGGGGTAATGGTGGAATAAAAATCAAATCCACAGCTTTTTACCAAGCCTTTCTTTTCCTGAGATTTGAAACCTCATCTTCTTCTCACATTAAATAAAGAAAAAAACCCCAAACAAACAAACAAACAAAAACAAACACAAACACACCTTAAACTTTTGCCAACAGATCAGGCAGCATGTTATACAGATGCAAAAAAGTTCTGATTGGTTCAGTCCACATCTTAATATTTGAAACAGGAGGTCATTTTCAAATTTGACTTGCTACAATTTCAAACTGAATTCTCATCCGAATCAAAGAAATTCCCAGAAAACATCAGAGTGAGTCTTTACATGGGTTTAATAGGAATTAGTTTTAAGGAATTGTCTATTCCAAAACCCTTTGCAGCTTTTTTTAAAACAAAAAACTCAAATGCTATCTTGACAAATTTCCTGTTATTTGACCAATATAAAAAAGGCTTTCACTTCTAATTATTGCTCATATTCTGATAATAGCACAGTTTGTATTTAAAATTAATTTTAAAATTGTTATATTATTTTTCAATGACATATTTAATTATACAAGTAAATGCAATTACAATCTCATTTCAAATAGAGGTTCGAAGAAGCTTAAAAAAACACTTTTACAACAACAGAATATGAGCAAGTCTACTCCTTATACGGAACTGGTATTATTTAGACTTTATCTCTACCATTAATTTGGTTTTGTCTAATAAAAATATATGTGTCTGTGTGTACAGATAGACCTATAACCACACAACTACACAGGAAACGGAGAAACTGGTGGCTGAGATCCTTGCTTTCAAATGACAGCAAACCAAATAATCTCACAACTCTTAAGAGATTTTTTGTTCTCCTTATTCCAGTGATAATTACATCAATAAACCTGATTCAGCAAATCTGTTGCTCTTTTAATTTATTAATTAAAACAATTTACTGCTACCACTGTGATTTTTCAAGGACATCAAAACCACAATTCAAATCAAAACAGCAGAGATCATCAGTTTATAGATGTGCAAAGCTTACTTTGCTTTCATAGAAACCTCACAATTAAAACACAAATTAAAAAGAGCTGCTTTCTTTAAGATCTTCTTGCACAAACACATCCTGAAGAATACATTGTTTAGGGGGGACTAAACAGCAATACTTTTTAATATCAAAATTAAAATGAGGAAAAACAAATATGAAAAGTTAACAATTTCCTATTAGAAGTAAGAAGATATTAATATTACAATAAATTGCAGACGCACATTTTTATAGCCTTCATTTTCTCAACATGCTTCCTGCTCATTAACTTTTGGGTTGAATAACGCAACTGACTCACAGAAAACAGAACCAGGAAGGAAATGAAGAATTTCTTTTGACCATCCTCTCCCACAAATCAGGACCTACGCCAGTATTTTAGAATTGTTTTGGAAGATATGTTAGATGGTTAAATATTCACGTGGTCCCCAGCAATCTCTTTCAACAAGTTATCCCTGAACAGACATTGCCCGAGCCAACTTAGACTTTCTGCTATTTTCCGTGTTTGCTTCTGGTCCTGTTTGCCACACGAGGCCTTTATAACAGCAGCAGCAATACACCAAGGCACCCTGAGTTCATGGCTACCCAGAAGGAAAAGTTTCAGTATTCCTGGACATGCAGAACACAGGATAGGGGAGCCAAAGCTCAACCACTGCACTGAAAAGCAAAGGAAGGCCAAGCTCTTAGGCACCAATTGCACTAGCTGGGCATACACAAGTGCAGGGGACCAGACAGGAGGCACCCACAGGTGCTGACAGAGTTGACCAGTGTCACTGAAAGGCCACTCTCTGATTCCTTGAAAGGTTGTGGCAATGGAGAAAGGTTCCCGATGGCTTTTAGAAGATAAAGGTCACATCACCTTCAAGAAGGGTAAATAGGGAAGCAGAGGCAGCCAGCCTCACCCCAGTCTCCCAGGGAAGATTATGGAACATAAGGTGCTGGAGTTATCCTTCATATGCCTGGATAGGCCAGGAAAAGAAAGTGAATGAGAACAGCTAACATATATTTACTAAAGGTAAATCACACCCAAACAACCAAATTGCTTTTTATGAACACATAATCATCTCAGCAGACAAAAGGAGAGCTGTGGATCTTGTTTTCCTTTAGCAAGGCTTTCACCTTGGGGTCCCATAGTATCTCAGTAGCCAAGCTGGAGAGAGATGGACTGGATGGGGGAGACACAAAGTGCAGTTTGTGTCAAACTGGCTCTATGAAGCTGAAAGAATAGCATTTTGTAGTGCAAAGATCAACTGGCCAATATGAATGGCATTCCTCAGGGGCTATTAGGGCTGATGCTGTTTTGTGTCTGTACTACACTGAACATAGTGAGAATGAATAAGATGGAATGTGCCCTCAGCAAGTCTGTGGATGACACCAAGCTGGAGAGAGTGATTAACACGCTGAAATGAGGGACTGTCTTTCAGAGGGTTCTCAGCAGGCTGTATGAATTGGCTAAAAAAAAATCATGAATTCCAAAGGCAGAATAACCCCATCTAACAGTGCTAGCTGGGAGCCCACTGGAAAGCAGCTTTGTAGTAAAGGACCAGGGAAGTCAATGTGGACAAGTTCAGCAGTGTACCCTTTCAACATTAAGGCCTAGCCACATATGGGGTTTCACTCAGAAATATGGAGCCAGCATACCCTGGGAAGAGCTTAGTCCCTTTTATTCAGCATTTGAAGGCCACGTCTAGAGTGTAATATACTGTTTGGAGCATGCCAGTACTCATGCAACAATGATGAACTGGAATGAATTCAGTGGAGACAAGCAACCATGAAGACTGGAGTGCTGAGACATACAAACTGAAGAGAAGCTGCATGAGCCTGGAGAAGGCAAAAGGCGGAAATCGAACTTCAGTCTTCCCAAAGGAAGACCACCACCAAAGGCAGTGGTTACAACAGCAACAATGGGAACTCTGATTAGATATAAAGGGAAAAAAAAAATCCAGTTGGTTAAGCACTGGCACAATTCCCCAAAGACAATGTGGAATCTCTCCTTTGAATAAATTTTCAAAACTCAACTGAACAAGGTCCTAAAGAACCTCACTGAAATTAATGTTAGTCCAGTTCTAAGCAGATGGTGGAACCACAGGACCTCAGTAGGTCCCTTCTAAACTGACTTATTCTGTGATTTATAAAGAACCATGATTCAGCCACTTAGCTTTCTCACATTTGGGAACTGGATTATTCTCACTTAAATGCAGGTCTTTGCACTTATATTTACTGAACTGCCTTTTTTTCACGTGCAA
>VWZY01005155.1:212871-223677 GCA_013399075.1 Chloroceryle aenea | reverse complement strand
AGCATTTTGTAGTGCAAAGATCAACTGGCCAATATGAATGGCATTCCTCAGGGGCTATTAGGGCTGATGCTGTTTTGTGTCTGTACTACACTGAACATAGTGAGAATGAATAAGATGGAATGTGCCCTCAGCAAGTCTGTGGATGACACCAAGCTGGAGAGAGTGATTAACACGCTGAAATGAGGGACTGTCTTTCAGAGGGTTCTCAGCAGGCTGTATGAATTGGCTAAAAAAAAATCATGAATTCCAAAGGCAGAATAACCCCATCTAACAGTGCTAGCTGGGAGCCCACTGGAAAGCAGCTTTGTAGTAAAGGACCAGGGAAGTCAATGTGGACAAGTTCAGCAGTGTACCCTTTCAACATTAAGGCCTAGCCACATATGGGGTTTCACTCAGAAATATGGAGCCAGCATACCCTGGGAAGAGCTTAGTCCCTTTTATTCAGCATTTGAAGGCCACGTCTAGAGTGTAATATACTGTTTGGAGCATGCCAGTACTCATGCAACAATGATGAACTGGAATGAATTCAGTGGAGACAAGCAACCATGAAGACTGGAGTGCTGAGACATACAAACTGAAGAGAAGCTGCATGAGCCTGGAGAAGGCAAAAGGCGGAAATCGAACTTCAGTCTTCCCAAAGGAAGACCACCACCAAAGGCAGTGGTTACAACAGCAACAATGGGAACTCTGATTAGATATAAAGGGAAAAAAAAAATCCAGTTGGTTAAGCACTGGCACAATTCCCCAAAGACAATGTGGAATCTCTCCTTTGAATAAATTTTCAAAACTCAACTGAACAAGGTCCTAAAGAACCTCACTGAAATTAATGTTAGTCCAGTTCTAAGCAGATGGTGGAACCACAGGACCTCAGTAGGTCCCTTCTAAACTGACTTATTCTGTGATTTATAAAGAACCATGATTCAGCCACTTAGCTTTCTCACATTTGGGAACTGGATTATTCTCACTTAAATGCAGGTCTTTGCACTTATATTTACTGAACTGCCTTTTTTTCACGTGCAATTATATCACCAGATTTCATCCTGCCCTACAAAATGTGATTCTTTCCAGGTTACAACATTCTATTTGCATTATCCAAGCCGTTAAGAACATGTTGACACACTATGCGGAGTAGTATTTGATTCAACTTGCCAATTCATGAAATACTGATAATCATCCTTTTTTGTCTTGCAATAATGAACCTAGATCCTGTGTCTCTATGAACACATCAGGAGTAAGGCAGTCTCAGAATCCTCAGTAATATCCAAATATCTATTACTGTTAGCATCTGCTCCTTTTTCCTTAACAAGAAGCAGCTTACACTATCACAGAAGGAAATCATTACAGCTTGACAAGACTCATTTAATGCAGACACATGCTTATTGTTATAAAGCATTAAGTTATAAAGTTTATACTTCTTTTTCCTAGGATGTTTCCTGTCTAACTGATTTGACAGGTTCCTACTCCTCCTCTGTGCCCCTTCTGAAGTTNGGAGTCACCGTCTCTGGAGATAGTAAGAAAAAAAAACAACAAGAACAAACAAACAAAAACTGTGTAAATGAGGCACTTCAGGACATGCTCTAGTGGGATGCTGAGGTGTTGTGGGGTATTTTCTTGTGTTTTCGGTTGGTTGGTTTTGGTCAAGGTTGATGGTTGGATGCAGTGATTTTAGAGATGATCCAACCATGACAATTCTGTGAAAACTTATCAGCAATATATTAACAGTCTTCCTTCCCTGTTAAGTAATAAATCCATTTCCTCTTTTCCCTTTTCTTTGCAATCATGTTTCTGTAATTTTCTTTTTTTTTTTTTTTTGCCTTCCAGAATGACATCCATCATCAATAATTTCTCAGACATGAGTCATAAAAACCCCAGAGGCTGTAGACACTCTACACATGCAGGACAAATTCTATTTACCTAAGTAACCTCTAATTCTTTATTTAGTAGTATAAATGCTAGCTCTGTTATCAGTTACTCAGACAGAAAATGCTATAACAAAAACAACCACAAGAAAAATGCTGGAAAGAGTTCAGAGAAGGGCAACCAAGCTGGTGAAGGGTCTGGAAAATAAGTCCTAAGACGNTTTTCTGATTATTTCTCAGTTTTATTTGTATACCTGGGCCTCCCTAGTTGCATCTTTGTGAGCTCCTCCTCAAAATTTGTTCTTCCTTCCATTTTCTGCACGGTTCTTTCTTGAAATTTAGATGCCTGGAGAAATTCTGAGCTATGATGGTGTTTAAATACCTCTTTCACTACTCCTTAACATTAGAAAGGCTTTCTAAGATTAACAGTCAAGAATTAATTCTCTGAAATTTTCTTCTTAGATTTGCTTTCCTTGCAGAGCCCAATTGCAATTTTCTTGCTGTCAGCTGTTGTGAAGCCTAAGGTTCTCACACATCAGAGCTTTGTTTCCAAAGAGTCTCATCCAAAGACAGTTGTTTCCAAAGAGTCTCATCCTTTAGCCTAATGTTCTGTACCAGACTCTCATCATGAAAGCATCATTAAGATGACCCTTTGGCCCTTTGCCTTTCCTCAACAGCAAGTTCAGTGACACTCAAACCTCTAAAATCCAGGAGATCTCAGAAGGTTACTGGAAAAAGGTCAACCCAGTTGTTCCCTTCTTTGGCTACCACTAGCCAAAAGAATTACCAACATGATTTTCAATTGCATTAACACTGAATGCTGAGAAGATTAATCAAAATATATCCACAGAACTACATCCATAACATAACAATCTGAAAAATGGCATAACTACAGAAAACTTGTGATATCACAGAAAACCATGGATGACTGCTTATAGATTTCTGCTCCATATGTCTGTAACCAAATAAAAACTGTTTTTTTAGATATTAAATGTTATTTCAGAGCTGACTTCTGTCAACAATAAAACACACTGATGTCTTGGTCATGAAATTTCTTAGCAGCAAAGCAGGATTTAAGAGATATTGGCATGCTTAATGAGGGAAAGACAATTGCTAGATGGAATACTGTGGGAAAGAAAGAAAAAGCTGTAAATGGTGGTATGGCAGTAAGATGAGTATTAATTCATCACCTACGTGGCTGATTGTGATCAGTAGGCTCAGCAATTGGCTAGCAGGTACCAAGCAGCTCGTATTCAGTGGCGTTCATCTAAGTCAGATTTTGCCTTAGCATAAAGAAGGATGTTAAACAGGTGAAAACGTGTAACACTACTTCCTGAATGATGTGCATTATTTAAGAATTCAGAGTTCAAGTATATGTTATAGATGTACTGGGTTAGAGAGAACAGATTTAAAATGTCTTGACAAGTATCTTACCAATGTATTTCTTGGTTTTCAGAGATCTGAATGCCAGTAAGTTCACCATTCTGGAAGGACAAGAGAGTATTAGGTTCACAAGAATGCTGTCTTTGGAAACTGTCTGAGGTTGGAGAAGCAGCAAGCAAGTGCCCACACAGCTGATAAACTGGCATCTTCTCTTTACAGAAACTCTCAGCAACGAGCATTCTACAAGCGACATCTACATTCCGTATCTGTGAAAAATGGGTCCAAGTTCCAAATCATTTCTCTAACCAATTCAGACAGACTGCTTGAGGCCATGATCTCATACTCCTCTCTCCCCTTTCTTCTTTTTATTTTGCTACATCCTGATTTCCTGTGGTCTTCTAACAGACCCTTATCAGTGCACAACTTTCACTAAATGAGGAAATAAACCCCCACTTTCTAGTGCCACCAGAATATTTTCTGTGTTCCCAGCTGGTCTCTGTGGCCATGGACAGAGTCAGTGTATCTATCTCAAGTGCCCAGCTCTTTCAGACACACTGTCAATATTGCTTCCAAAGGGACAGAAGGTGACACGGACTTCCTTAAGCCTTAAATAAATGACTTTCCAGTCACAATCACTGTCACAGCCTGATCTTCAGGCTGGCAAAAACGTGCATACAAAACTGGCTATATAACTTTGCAATAAAAAAATAAATAGCTCCATAAGGAGCTAGATTTTAGGAATAACTCGCTCAATTAACTTTCATGTTTTGCTTATTAGCTTTCTGATGTCTCATGATGTTAGAGGTTGCAGTTTAATGGATTTAAAAATTATTTAAATAAGTGGATTCTAACATACCTTAAAAATATATTGACTCCTTAAGCAAAAGATTCATTTGAAGCCTAACTACAGCTTCTAGATCACAATCTGTTGGAATATTTATCAAGTTTAAAAGACAAGCCTTACTATAGAGCAGCTTAACAACGTGAAGTCACTGGCAAGCATGTAAAAGATGGGCTGCTTGTATTTCAAAGCCACACCTCCTAGAATAATTACTAACATAAATTTCCTGATGCAGCACTTAGGAAGTAACTTGCATTGGGAATGGAGAAGAAAGCCTGAAAAAGCACCCGCGTGCTGCTCAGTGTGCTCCAATTGATACATCAGAGTGCACGCGACACTGGTAGGTTGCCCAGATGAACAGATGCAGGTCCGCCTTCAAGGGAGGCTGACATGACAAATCTCTCTGACTATGATGCCAAGAGTCATTATACGGAACTTGAATAAGCTAAAGGAAAAAATATTTATCTTCAGAATGATTCACTGAGCAGTAACCTAGAACTTTGATGTGATAATACATCTATAGGCCCTACATTTGATAAATAGTTTCAATATTTTCTAAAAAAAAATAAAAATCAGATGAAAAAAAGAATATTCTGGCATCCATGGTATGTTCTTAGTATATTTAAAATTTTTCAACTTAATCATGTGTGTCATTGTTTGTTTAAGAAACTTTTAACTGCAAATATTATTCAGAAATTTAGACTGCTTTTGCAGGCTCTTGGAAACACAAGGTAAGACAACTTAACAAATAAACATTAATATCTTCAACAAACTATTTCCAATTAATCATTATAGTTATCCAATAGAACCTTGGGATGCTGTACAGAGGACGCATCATAACTCTTAACTTTGCTTCCATAGCCCTGCCAGCTCGGTCAGCTTTCGGGGCATCTTGGCAGAGACGTTCACTCCAGGCCATGAATTAACACAGCTCGCACCTGCAGTCTGGTCCTTTGATGAGAACACCCGTGCCTGCCAGGACACTACAGCTTCCCTGCCTTTACATTAGATTTGCTGTTCTCCTCTGAGCATTTAACATACTGAGTTCCAACTAACTACGTGTATAGAATCGTTTCCCAGCCAAATTTTCCATGTTCAGTGGAAACAAAAATTCAGAGAAAAATACTACAGAAGATTAAGCTCCTCACCACTTCTGTAACATCTCCACTGAAACGGTGACCCATGACATGGTCTGAGTTACATGTTTCATAACCCTAGGGGACTCTCAAGCCATCAAAATTTCATTAGCCTCACAGCAGTCCCAGTAAGTTCTTCAGTTGGACTGCTGGCTTCCCTATCAATAAATAAATCAACAGTAATCCTTTTTAGTGACTAAACTCTTCTTTGAAGTTGTATCAAACATCAGACGTTCCTTGCATAATTATAGCCAGTGCAGAATAATGGCTTTTTTAACATAGTCAGAGTCTTTTCGCACATTAAAAAAACAAAGCTCATGGAGGAAGTTTGGGCATGTTGTAAACAGGTATTTTGCTTTTTAAAAAAATTGCAACTATAAAGTCTTTTTACCAAAAAAAAAGTATACCAAACCTACTGTACTTCTGAAGCGGTCGTGTTTTTTGGGAATGTAAAGATACGAGAGTAAGAAAACCATATGTGTGTGTATAGATAAATATGTATTTTCAAGTTCATTAACCTTGGATTTTGACAAAAGACTCAAAAGAATCTAGTTTGGCATAGACCTTTCAAAAGGAAAACCACAGGACTGCTCAACAACTTACTCTAGATTGCTTTGCAGATTAAAGATCAAGAGACACTGAACTGAAACTCCCCTTCCAAAAGGAGGTAGGCAAGTACTCCCATCCTCCTTTTTCAAACCGTGCCTCTGACTCACAAGTTTTCCAAGCACAAGACAAGACACCTGTGAACACCGAGAGCTGTTTCCTCAGGTACAATGCAGCAGTTAGTCCAAGAGAGAAAGGAGGACGGGATCCCATCCAAGACAGCCATCTTGCAGAGGCATCTTCAGTTAGAACCAGCCACCAGGAGAAATACAAGTATGAATAATACCAAAATACAGCTCTGCATTTGTCTTCTCAAACTGAAGTTAAAGTAATGAACAGGTAAGGCTAAACATCACCACTCATAGTTTAAAATGACTGTTTTTGTTTTTAAGGTTACCATACATATACACCTATACTGTTTTCTTCTGCAAGGTGTTACAGCTACTGCCAGAGGATACAAATAAAATTGCTCTGACTTCTGTACAGCTGAAGAGAGAGGTTTAATAAATTATTAAAATGATGTGCAGGCAATAGCCATCACTAATTTTCCTTTTTACTCATTTTTCTTTCAAACTTCTCATATAGAAAGTCATGAAGTTAACAGATGAATCATTTTAATTCTAGTAAAACTGAAAAGATTCTACAAATAAAACCAAGTCGAACTGTTTTCTAACATTGTGCATTTAGCATTTAACACCACATTAGGTTTTGTTCATAACCTCAAGTGGAGGTAAAAAAAAAATTTAAAGCTTTAAAAATGAATCAGTCCATTATATTAACCTCTTTTCATTTTAACTCTAAACCCTGATATACAATGGTCATACACCATATTCTGCAAAGCTCCTGTTTAGATTTTTCTTTTTTTTTTTTTCAGATTTTAATTGCACAGTAATCCAGTCCCTCAGGCACATCAAAGGCCATGTGTCCCTCTTCACCACAATTCCAATTGCTCTCATCAAATAGGAAGCTTAAAGCACAATGAGATTTGTTTTCCAATCTCATGAGTGCTGTTAATAAGCTATTCTTTGTGTTCATTCATCCATTTGAAAATTCTGCAACTTCTCTAAGATGTCTTGAAGAAGAGTTTACAATGAAACCTTTGATTTCAAGCTGGCCTTGGGGATCAACTTTATCACCACTTAGCCGTTCCCCAAAGGGTAACAGGTGACATGGCCAGAGATAAAACAAAGCTAATCCTAATCTTTTTTTTTGCGATAAAACTCTTTTAAAATTACATCTAAAACATCACACCCAAAGCTTGCATTAGTTCGGACTGATACTGAATCTTGACTTTTCTAGGAGGGTAAAAAGCAAATACTACTTCAAGGCTATTCCTTTAATGATTTAAAATTATTGAGTGTCAACCAAAACAGCAAATAAACCATTGATTTATAGAGGTATATGCATAAGAACTTACCATTTTCACTGTCGGACTTGTTTTCGTGTTCGGTATCAGTCAGAGTGAGGGCTGAGTTGGAACGGCTCGACAGACAGGAACTGCGCCCTGATTTGACCCCCCTGCCCCAAAGTCTCATGGCATGCTCTGGAGACATCACTCCTTCATTTTCAGTATCAGCATCTGACCCTGCACTGATAGAGTAACCTCTGTGGGGGAGCCCCATTTCCGCACAAAATGCCAGTCCTCGACGAGTTGCTGGTTCACAAACTCCTAACTGCCTTAGGGTAAAATTCTGTCCTGATTAGGGGAAGACAAAAAAAGAAAAAGATAACAAAAGGTGAGAATTATTTTTTTTTAAGAACCTAAAAAGCAACATCTCTTCATGTGTATAATTGGCTCAGGTATCACACGAGGTGTTTTGTCAAACTCCACACGTATTACAATCAAGTGGATTCCTTTGTCTCCAGCTCTCTGCAGTGCCCCTTTTTGTCCATGCTACACCTTAGCACTGTTTTGTCAGCTGCTTAAACACATCAAAAGTGCTCATGTGTAAGAAAGAAACATAACAGGACCTGCAAACTGTGAAAAGCCAATTCATCACACGAAATAATTAAAAATCAACGTCAATGATTTTTTTTGTTTTGTTTTGGTTATTTTTCAAAGTGTGAAAGCAGTAACAAGGTATTTGTCAGAATGATCTCTTTTTTTATGGTCCTTGTTAGAGGTCAGAGCAAAAGGCTTTTTTCCTAACACAGCTGTCACCTAATGTAGCAATGGAAAACTAAATGGGAATCAAATTCATTTGGACTTGATTGGATCTCTCTGCCCTACTTTGATACACAAATATAAACAAACAGGAACACACGACATTACCTGCAAGGACTACACTAAAGTTGTTGTTTTTGTGTCTCTGTATTTTGGGAAATATTTTAGGCTTTTACTGTTGAAGCGGAGTCTTGTGCAACAGACTTTCAGTCTCTACTATGGGGCAGAGCAAGAGACATAAGTGAATCCCAAATGGTTGTATTAATAAATTAGGTGCAATATATTCATGATACTTCAATAACTTAAAGTGTCTAAGTTAGGTTATACACCAAAATGATTGCCTTTTCAATGGCTGTGTCTCCATCTTACTTTTATGCCCATAGATTTAACAAAGTTTATAATATATAGACAATTGGTAGGCTCACTTGCATGACTATACCCATAACATTTTTCCATGCTGGCCACAGTTATTTCATAGCTCTGGGAACAAATTAAAGCACACATTCAATTTTTGAATCTGACAGGCTCCTAATTTAGTCCTCCTCCATAATTAGTCATTTACCATAACAATATATTAGTAAGATAAGTAAAGCTTATAATACAACAAGAACAGAATTCTATCAGTCAGAAGGCAATAGATTCGCAGAAGTGTAAATAATTCCTGAAATATTAAGAGCTAATTCCCTAGCCATTGACTTCTTATAAGCGAGCCAATTAATTATTTTATTGCTGCGGTCACATCAGGTTGTTGCTGTGTCTTCGCAGTCAGAGCAAGAAATGAATTCTGACAATGACTTTCATAAATAATGAAAACCAGTTACTACAATTAGACACAAATCAATCTGTATTTATTAGGCAGCTGTGAATAAATATTTGAACAAAATACAGCTGGGGAGGTAAATGTAAAAGGATATCTGTGTATCTGTGAGTGCCTGAACAGTGTGAAGGGTAGAAGAACAGGGGATTACCATGCACACTGCTAGTACCCTGATATTTTTTAAAGCTGTCATGTCATGTGAATTTTCAGATTTTGTGAGAGTTTAAACTAATCAGAGAAGCAAACAGGCCAAACAAAGCAGCCAGTGCTAACAGGGTCAGCCCTGAAAGTAGCAAAGTGTCTAAAACGCTTATTATTTTGCATTTTAGTAAATGCATGCTGAGGATGACAGTCTAGAACACTGGTTTTATGTGTTTGGTACATTATTATGGGAATCTGCATCTTCAAATGGTTGCCTTAAGTCAAAACCAAATACAGGAGAAGGCCATGTGCATATGTATAGAGATGTACCTACAGCTCAGGTATACGCACAGTGGCACACGCAGCATCTTATTCATTCCAAGAACAGGGGGTTGGGGAGATAAATGGAAAGGGGTGTTTTTGACCTAAGACAAGGTCACTTGAGTCAGTAACAAAAGTGACACTGATTTCAGTGCTACAAGATGTCATGCACATGATCTCACGGTGCTGAGATCTGGAGGTGAGGAAGGATGTGGACAGACACAGACACTGCCTGCTGAGACAGAATTAGACCAGATGCAGCTGGCAAGCATCACAACCTGCAGCTCCTCGGCCAGCCTGCACCACACAGCCCCATGCTACCTGCACTGAAAAAAGGACCTCTTTGTACTCAGGGAATCACTCAGGGAGACAACTGTGCAGACACACCAATTTGAAGAGACTACTCTCCCCCTCCCTCTTTTTGGTTTTTTTTTTTTTTTCATTTTCTTCCCTCCTCTTAAACAACCCATTATTTTTAATAGAAACTACTTCAGGCATTACATAACAACATTCTTCATGATCACTTTCTAGGAGACTCAGTCTCAGGCACAACATTCCACATACAACTAATGAATTTGATTTTTTACTCTAAGTTTACAACAGCCTACCTTCATGTAAAATATTTTCTTCTTCTTTTCCCCTCTTATCGATGGTATGAAAACCAAAATGGGACGTCACAGGGCCAAAACAGCAGCAGGTTTGTCTACTGCTCTCTCATCACATTCAGTAAATCAGAGCTTTTCACTACTCTGAGAAGTTTTAGAGCATAGCCCAGAAATGTTGTAACAGCTTTAGAAACATCAGGCTAAATCATCTGCTGAATTAAAGCTTTCCTAAGAGCTTTACTAAGAGGATTGTATTCCATGTAAATTGCCTACACAAATGAAAAAAAACAACAAACCAAAACAAAAACAAAAACAGAACAAACCAACCACAAAACCCAAACCAAAAAGTTGACATGAAAAAAAAAAAATATGTATTTGTGTAGTTACTTGTATCTCAAAGGAAATCATACGAACATGATAAAAAAAATTTAAATCATCTTAAGATTCCTGAACAATGGAAATAGGAAGTCTTCTAGATTCCAGGGAAAGCAGAATACAGCTGGGATGCAGACCTGATGGGCAGCAGAACAGTTGGTGGCTTTTACATGATAAATACTACAAAATAAAAATAAAAGTTGAAAAGGACACTGTAGGAGCTTGGTGGAGGAAAAAAGATTAAAAAAAAAGAGTATGAAGAGGATGCTCTCCTTCTTGTGTTCTGAGAGTTTCTAATTAACCTTTCCAGAATGACTTCAATGTGAGGGATTTAATCAGTTTCTTACACTATACACACATTTGCAATTTCTCCCACTGACAATAAGTGCCTCAAGAGTTCATAAAGACTTAAAAACAAGTTGGAAACTTGGTGATTATAACAAACTCATTCCAGAGAAGAAAATGTAGATACAGAGTAAACAGGCATAAGGCTTTGTGTTTTGTAGAGTTTGGTTTTATTGACATTTTGGGGGGAGTTGGGTGGTTTGTGTTTTTTTT
>VWZY01005155.1:201578-212845 GCA_013399075.1 Chloroceryle aenea | reverse complement strand
TTTTTGGTTTTTTTTTTTTTTTTTTCTTTAAAACACTATGAAATGTTAAATAGAAAAAAATATAGAAAAAATAGTAAAATAATGAAAAAAAAATTAGACACAACATTTCAAGAAGACATGTTGTGGAGACACCTTTGGGAGTTTTTGACTCTTTGAGGTGATGTATCATGAAGTTAGGTCTTAAAAACTGATAACAATGCTGTTTACTACCCCTATACCACTATTACCAGGTAATAACTCTAAAATAATTGTCAGGACCCTGTGCAGCAACCACTGTTAAAAGCACAGCATTTGCTAACAGTAACCATGACATCTACCTTGCTGTGCTGCAGCCACTTTCTGTGCAAGCCACCATTCCCCTACAATCGGTGTACCTCCAGTTTAACCACATCAGTTAAATACGTACAGAAAAGTAAACTCATTTGAATATATACATACATTATAATGTATGTATATGAATACACATAGGTGTATATATATTTCTCTGCCACACAGGTTATGTTGTCTAGAAAAGTGATTTACTTTTTGTTGTTTTTTGATTAATCGACTATGGCATCTAAGCAGATGTGATGTATGCAGAAATTATGTATTATTTTAGCAAGTCAGTAGCTATCAGATGGGATTAAGCAGAAGCCTGCTGCACTTGTGCCACATTTGTTTCCCTGGCTTCAATTGGAGAAGTTATCCAAAGACAACCATAACAACTTAAGCTTCAGATTGGAAATGTTATCTGTGGAAGTAAGTTTTGACAAAGACTGCTAAAGAGAAGAACAGGCCTCACTGTTCTTCAGTTGACTGTCCTTGCTCTGAGTTGGATCTACACTAACTATGTAACACAGATATTCTCTTAAAAGCCATAAAAAGGGGAAAGAGACAAACACAAGGAACAAAACATATCCAAACAAGAATTTGTCAGGATCTCCAGACAGCAGCACTGTCTTGAGTAATCCATTAACTACAGATAGGTTGACAAGTCAGGTTTCAGCAACAATAGAATCTTTTTGGAATAGAGGGAAATTAAAAAAAAAAATATATCTGAAAAGACTCCAAAGCATCTGCTTAATTAACGTAAAAATATATCCACACCCCTAACTTTTAAACCAGAGGAATTAAGAGTTTGAGTGCCTTTGCTGGCTTTGGTTTTGTCATAACAGGACAGACATAGCCCCAAAAAGGCAGAGGTGCCAAACCCATCCATACTCAAAATTCTGTTCAATTGGCTCTTATGCTTCTGTTCAAGTTTCATGCCATGTCTGTTGTCACTACATCCTTCATTACTCATCTAGTCCCCTTGGAAATCTATTCTTTGTACCTTGCCCTCTTCACATGCCTATAACACTTTCCTGCCACTCGAAGATCAAACACATTTTCCCTCTAATCACCCTGTGGTAATTCAAAAATACTGTACTAACCTCAGACAAAAACGTAAACCAACTAAAACTATACAGAAGCAAAACAATGATCATGGTCCTTAGGAGAACCAATCTTCTCCCTTACATCACAGCAATTCTCTACCTAATCCTTTTTAATTTTACATAAGACATCTCATGTATTTAGGAAGCAAACAAGGAAACACTTGTCTCAAGTTTTTATTTTCTGTTTGCAAATTACTTCACGCAAACTCCGTCTCATAAAACAATCCTTATCACAGAGTTTATTACGTAAGCAGCACTGACATCGAAGTGCTACAGCAAGGACCACGCTGCTTTCTGCTATTTTAATAGGAGAGAAGTACTTATTTCCATTTGTATCCATGTTTAGACCTTATATAAGCAGGCACATTTTTCCTAGCTGAAGCTCCTTACCTGAAGCTCATTCTCAATATCTCTGAACATTTTCTGTAGAGCATAAACCAGAACACAGCTGCATCACCTCTTTGAAATGCTTCATCATTTCTGGGCAGTCGAGAGCTCAAGACTGCTAACCTGATACAGCAGCACCTTGCCTTCCTAACTCGCAGAGGACAGCTGTGCCAACTGCAATCTGCCTGGCCTGATCGGCTGATCGATTCCTGAACAATACCGAAACCAGAGATGTGCCACTCAAAGATGGAAATGTGAGCTTCTTTCACTACAGCACCACGGAGAACATGGGGTATCATGATCATCTTCCTGGATGATCAAAGCAGAGCTGGATTGGTTTAGCAAGAATTCCACACAATCCTATGGTATCTTAAACAACGTTGTCCTGGTTTGAACTAGAACAGAACTAATTCTGTTCAGTGATCTTCATTTTCATCTCAGCCTCTTCTAACTAACTGCACTTAACTTCCCTGAAGTTACTGCAGATCTTTGCAGACAGTGCCTGCTTCAAGCAGTGGTAGCACTCAATGTTTATAGATTTACTACCAATGATTGGTGTGCAGACCAAAGGTACTGCTAAATTTTGTGTGCCACGTTGGGGGTGCAGAAAGCAGTGAACAGAACAGGTGACCCTACACTGACCACTGAGGTAATTCCATCCCAGTCATGGCATATTCAGTATGAAGCTGAGGGATCACGAGGGCCATAATCTCTTTTTTAAAGGCTAGCATCTGAGGAGGGCTCTGTCCATTCCACCTTCGATATTCATTTGTGTGTTCCTGGATCCAGTTCCTCAACCCAGTTCCCATCTACTGCTGAGTCCAGTCTGGGACTTCTCCAGCACCTGCCCCACAGCATCTGTTGGGACAGTGACATAACTGCCATTAGGGGAGGCTGAGTTTGATACTGGGTTTGTATATATTCCATTTTATTATTATTTTCAGTAAAGATTTTTTCTTTTCCAATGGAGAAGTCTCTCCCCCTTATTACTTTTCTCTTCCCCTTTGGGAAGGGAGGGAGGTTAATATTTTTAAATATTTTTTAAGGAAAATATGCAACTTCTTTGTAAATAGGTTGGGGTTTTTTTTTTTCCAAACCCACTCTATTTGGAGCAAATAGAGTGTGACACACATACAAGGACAGTCCTTTGTAAGGAAAGGTCTTAAGGACACAGGAAAGGAAGTTATTGTACAGTGGGACAACAAATTTGCTGGAAATGAAAAGACAAAGAATTTTCAAAAGGAAAAGTCACAGAATCATAAAATGCTTTGGGGTGGAGGTATTTTTAAAGGTCACCTAGTCCAACCCCCCTGCAATGAGCAGGGACATCTTTAACTTAACCAGGTTGCTCAGAGCCCCATCCAACCTGATCTTTAATGTTTTCAGGGATGGGGTTTATACCACCTCTCTGGGCAACCTGTCCCAGTGCTTCACCACACATCAAAAAAGATCCCTATTTTAGTTAAAACCATTACTTCTTGTCCTGTCACTACAGACCCTGCTGAAACATTTGTTCCTGTTTTTCTTATAAGCCCGCTTTAAGTACTGGAAGGCCACAATAAGGTCCCCCTGGAGCAATCTCTTCTCCAGGATGAACAACCCCAACACTCTCAGCCTTTCTTCATAGCAGAGATGTTCGAGATCTCTGATCATTTTTGTGGCCCTCCTCTGGACCTGCTCCCATGGGTCCATGTCCTTCTTAAACTGAAAATACCAGAGCTGGACGCAGTGCTCCAGGCAGGGTCTCACCAGATTAGAGCTGAGGGGTGGAACCACCTCACTTGACCTGCTGGCCACACTTCTTTTGATGAAGCCCAGGACACAGTTGGCCTTTTGGGCTGCAGGCTCACACTGCTGGCTTATGCCCAACTTCCCATCCACCGGTACCCCCAAGTCATTCTCCGCAGGGCTGCTCTCAATCCCTTCCTTCCTCAGCCTGTATTGACACCAGGGATGCCCTGACCCAGGTGCAGCACCTTGCAAAACAAAATAACAAAACAGATGGCTTGGATGCTCTGGAAAAGTCTGTTAAGGGTACAAATGCTGTCTCCAGAAGTCAGAATGTTAGGTGAGTAGATTACAATTACACCAAAGAGCATGAGTAATAGATGTGATACCATCCGTTCTGTCACACAAACCTCACAATTTATTTCCTGGAAAGGACTTTTCAAAGCTGTGCTTGCAGCATTCTGTTTGCTGGGATGCAAGAACTGGCAGTGAATTCTGACAAATAATAAGCTTTGCCTATGTTAACATTTTTTCTTTCTTATTTGGCATAGTATTTTATTGTTACTACTTGAGCCTGATTTTCTCTTCTGTTGTTCTGAAAATTATCTGTGAAATTTAAACCATCCTAATCCACTTTATCACATTTTCCTCCTGTTTTCAATTCCTGTGTTTTCCTCTTCACTCATCACAACCTTCTTCCTTGTCACCTCTTAATCTCTCTTTCATGACCTTTCCACTCTATTCACTTTTCCATCTTAACCTCCTTTTCTTGTCAGCATCTGATTTAAAGTGGAGCTGTAAGATTCATATGAAACACAGTTGCACCTCCAACACATCCAATTTATACCTAATGACAAAAAGCATTAAATTATATTATATCTTAGCAACTGTATATAATTTTCAAGTGCTTGTTACTCAGAGCAAACATTAACCACACTGTTCTTCAACCCTCACAGGCTTTCAAAAGCATAGGAGGAGCTAAGTCACAGTCTCAGTGACTTCTGAAAGTTAGTGCCAGTTATTGTGAGTTCACGGAGCTGCACTTAACTGTGCCACTCTTTGTAGAAGGGGTCTATGTAAGACTCAAAACCTAAGTCAATTCCAGGGAAAAAAAATACTATTTTTGGAGGGGGGGGGAAACTAAGTATTTCAAGCCTGATAATTAAAGCAGTCTGTATTTTTGCTAGCCTTAAATTGCAGAATTACAAGGAGACATGGATTGAAGTTCTAGCCTTGGAAAGTTTTAAGAAATAGAGCAAGGTCAGTGTGGATGAAACACAACTATCTTCCTGACACTGGTTTGCCAAAATACCTCTCAAACGTGCAGACTCTTCTGTGCAGTAGGAGAGACTCATAGTTTTGTTCCCTGTTATGCTTGAGGGTGGCGGGGGATCTTCAGTACTAATCCCCAGACTAGAACATAAGAAGCACTTCTTAATCCAGTATAAGGATAAAGGACTGTTCATCAAGCCCTTCTGAAGTTACCACAGAGTAAGATTAAAGTCATCTGAAGACAATTTCACAATTGCACAAGTGCAAGCTTCTAGCTACAGTATCAACAATCATGTTCCAGTAACTGAATTAGTAATTTAAACATTGCAGTTCCAAACGTGGGGATTTTCTATAAAAATCTGTTTTTTTGACTACGATTACATAGGGGAAACTAAGACAGCTGTCCAGATCATGGGCTGCAAAGGGGAAGGAAAAAAAAAAAAAAAGAGAATTCTGTGGATTTAAAAAATAAATACAACTTCATGAGTAGCAAGGAACACAAAGTCTAGATCATCACCAGAATGACAGTATAGACATTTTAGGCCTCTATCTTAATCTTTGGATCCTGGGACCAAACTATCAATATCTCAGCATCCAGTTATTACAAAATAAGAATAAAGCCTAAATTTGATAGATGTGAAGAAAATATGACCTAAGGGTAAGCAATGCAGAGATGATGGATATCCAGTCTGCAAAGAGCCTACAACCACAGACCTGACAGGTATGAACTGCCACATTAAGGTCAGGACGATGCTAATGACATGACATATGGCTTGAAAAGGGGAAAGATGGTGAGGAAGGAGGAGGCAGCATGAAGAGAAGCACACAATACAGAGCTCAGGCTCACTGCTCTTCTTCCACAGGGGGAGGAGACAAAACTCTACTGTTATTTCTGCCTTTCCATGAGGGAAAGGCATGTCTGCCACCAGAAGTGAGCAGAGACCCACAGAGCAGTATGCCTTACACCATTGTAGAAAACTTGATTAGCTCCAAAAGGCTCTTAACTGGTATAAAGAAAAAAAACCAACATGCCTATCAGACCAGTCCATACATTGTAGAATTTTATAGGCAAGTATCCCACATGCATGGGAATGAGCTCTGCAATGCATGGATAGAATGAGGCACTCAGACCACTGCTGTAGGCAAGGACAAGAAAGATTACACAGACCCAAGGACTTCTGCAGAAATGAATACCTCTTACTCCCTCTCTCCCTCATGCTTACCATCACAGCCCCCCAAAAGGGTTTCTGTTCACTAAATCCCCATAATAAATATTGTCTTAATTTATATTCACTAGCAAAATGTCCATTATGCTGAAGACAAGAAAGGATTTATGACTCAGACGTATTTATGGCACTGCAAAGTAAAAAAGTAGAAACACAGAACTTGAGGCAAACGTGTTTTCTTGACTCTGCCATTTCCTCTTCCAACTTTATTAAGCTCAGCAACACTGAGCACTGGCTTTCAAGCCAGTAAATGATGACATTTTTACAAACTAATTTCAGAAAGTATCACGGAACTTTCTGAGAAACTACTTCTATTTTACACCTCTGCCTTGCTTTCCACATTTATTTGCCAGTGATGGAATAAGCCAGCACTCACAGCTTGGCCTGCAGTCCTGACACTCAGCCCTAAGCACTAAATCAACGGACGGGACAGACGGGCTCTTCAGCCTCTTTCATTCCTCCCCTCACCTCATCTCTAACTGCACTTTTCTAGCTTCACTCTCTCCACAGATGTTAACACACTAAAGTCACCTTTCATAGCCATGCGTGCAACCCATTTATCAAACCAGTCCTCCATTTAGTTTTTATTATGAACAGCAGCAGCACATACATCTCGGTATATGGGCTATGGAAAGACAGAAGAACAACTACAGGCCCTCTACAGCACCTTCCTTTCTGTGAGACTGAAAGTCCTTGGTGAAGGCCCCTTGCTCACCTTATAAATCCTTAATCATTATGATCAAGAACTTAAAATTGTCTTATTTTGCAACTGGACTAATCAAAGACAAGGTTTTAACTGTGTGGGCCAAGGCTGTGTAGAAATGACAGAAGAAGGGATCTACTGCCAATAACCAAGGTTGATTTTTCCCTGAAGAACCACAATTGCCCTTTGTCTCCAGACCTGTAGCTCATCTACAGACCATGACCCCCAAGGGGCCAATTTCAACTAGATGAATTTCTTAGAGCAAGTGTGCATAACACCGAGTGTGAGCTAAATATATTCCTAATCAAATAAAAGTGAAATGTTTTTCTTAGTACTGCTCTGTAGCTAATAGAATAACTTTAAAAGTCAACAGATTCTTATCACCTGGAACCTGAAAACCAATTAACTTCTTATTGTTGCTTTAAGAAGTAGTATAGCAACGAAAGATGCTAATATTACTTAGCACTTACAGTGCTTTTCATCTTCAAAGCATTTTGAAACAAACTAATTAATCTTCCCAACATGCCTGTGAGGTGGGCAAGCGTTATTATTCCTGTATTATACAGGGAAAAAAAACCCACCCCTGGCAGAAGGTTATGTGATTAGCTCAAGGCCACAAAATTATCCAGAATATACTGGAGCTGTATGCTGCTTACAGAAGTTACCCACTCAAATCAGGCAGATACTGCAGGTGGCCACGTTTCAGCATAACAAAAAACTATCTGTCACGATGACAATCGGAACACATCTTGCACTGCAGCCAGGAACACGAAACACTAATTCTAATATCTGCCTCAGATTTTAAGAGGCAGCGCTTGCCATGTCACTAAATGGGGATTAATTAGCTCACTGGGAGATCACTTACATATATTATTTCATACCTTCTTGTAAATAAATCTGCAAATAAGGTTGGTTCTGTTCTATTGAGAATCACTTGCCTACTCAATAGTTAAAATCAGCTTATCAATAAGACATAGGTAGTGGAAGGTCAAAACTGGTCGTACATATCTATCCTTCTACTGATTCAGACAGGTAAGTTCAAAGTACTCAAGCTTTAGGTTTAAAAACATGACCATTTAATCCCTTTAATCCTACAGTTGACATTTATGGTGACTGAAAAGATTAAAAATATTGCTATCCAAAAAACTCATTCTGAGCAGCTAGTATTTAAGAGCAATAGACTTTGGAATCACATTACATTAGGATAGAAGTTACAATTACTGTTTCTGAAGTCTTAAAAATGTATCCCTGACAGTGTCTAATACCTTCAATAATGAAACTGTTGCAGCATATATACCAGGGTTTCAGGTCTCACCTCAATGAAAGGTGAGATTTCTGTAGCCCCTAATGGCAGGATAGCTGTGATGCACCCGCACACTGCAATGTACTGCACACGGCTTCGCTCTTCAGCGAGCTGCTACCCCTGTTCCGGTATACTGTGAGGAAAAGGCATTTTTTCCTGCTTGTTTGGTAAGTTCAGCCCCTCCTTTTGCATCTCCAAGGAGTTACTAGGGCATTTAATCTACTTTAGGCACTAAAGCATTCCAGAAGAGTAGGGTGAAAACTCAAGCCTACAAGTACTTTCTCCTGCAAAACTGAAAGGGGTACCATGAAATGAAACTGATGTCAAATCTTGCTGACAATGAACTGATCTGATTGATAAACATGGTGAACTCATTCTCAACACAAGCTAGAGAGACCAACTAACTTTACCTGAAGGTTAACCCACAGCTGACTCAAGTTTTCAAGAAGTAAAAATTTAACAAAATCTGCAATACCTCATTCAGTCTTGTATTGCAAAAAGTGTCCTGCAGCTCAGCTTTCTGTTCACTCACAGTTCACAAACAGTGCTGTGATTATTTTGTATAAAAATATGAACATGCATAAACCTGCAGTGCATCCTCATGCACCTGTGCTCACAAGTAAACCTCCTGCTCCTGTGCAAAAAAGATTTTAGAGTGGTGTGTGGGTCACCCTATGGGATCACTATACTGCCCTGCACCAACAGAATTCAATGAAGTGGAAAAATGACTGTGTAAGAGGTATTGCCTATTCCTCTCTTTCCTTTCCATGTATCTGATGGTAAATAAAACACAGATTTTGCCTACCTGTATTTTCCTTACTTATATACTGCAACATTTTTTTGGTTTGATTCATGATCTCCTTTAAATTATCTTCATACTGTTATATTACTACTACCAATTATTTTTTCCAAATGTAATTTCAAAAATACTACTTACTTTTTATACTTCTACAATCCTTCCCCCACTCCAGTCGCACTGGACTTACAGATATTTTTGCCTAGCAGTCTCCTGTGTAGACTGTATCACTTCACACAGCAGTTTTATTTTGTTAACACGGGAATTTGTCTCAGTAGAACAAAGAAATTGAACTTTATACAGTCAACATTACTCCTGAATTCAGCAAGATGCTTGGGCATATTCCAAAATACAAGCATTTAAGTTGCTGAATTCAATTTGAGAAGTTGTACATTTAAAGCAGGCTGCTCATTATAGTTGGATACTTCAAAGCATAAGAAAATAGATCTTGTCTTCCTCCCTAACACATAAACAGCAAACAGTCATATCATCACACCTTGGAAAGTAAATAGTCTTTCACGGTGCTTAATCTAAAGTAAAGAATGAGATTAGGTACTTTCTCAAACATACAATATAAAAATATCTATCTTAGAAATATATTTAAAGATAAAAAGGTTGTGGTCTTCATTTACATGGTTGGGTGCTGAGTTTATTCCCAGGCTTACCTTTTTTTTTTTTCCTGAATCTTATGTGAGAATNTTATTATTATTTATGCAATTAATCTCAAGCAACAAAAGTTCCAAGGAAAAAGATACTGTGACTGGAACTGTCAATTGGAGAAACTCCTCTCCACAAGCAAAGATGTCCTGGGATAAAACCTCCACTAAACAGGGTACACCTGTCTCCTATGGCAGTATCCCATTCTGAATTCATGCAATGGGATTTTGGGAATCAGGAAGCACAATCACATGTACTGAGACAACACAGAAAAGATGGGAAAGTTCTGGATTTATTAGCAGAAAGCTTTGAAGGGGTTTGCCCCAAACTATCAGCCATAAACACAGGGAGATTTTTAAGTTCTGCCACATTTAAGAGACTCAAGAAACTGAAATAACTGTTCCAGTAGCTTTCCAGCAGGTACTGAAAGCTTGATAATGTTATTTTAGAGAGTCTGGACAAAAAACATAGAACACTGGTCATAATTAATTTTAAAAATTAATTTCCAATTAAAGGTATTTATTAAATCTTGTGGGTTTTTTTTCTTATAGATTTAATTCCTGTTGATTTAACAGGCTTGAATGTAATTAAGACTACCAACAAAGTCCCATATCTGCTCTCTATTTCTAGACAGAGGAGAAAGAAATAAATACAGGGACGCATACCTTATACATAATTTAAAAACCTTTGGAATGACCTTGAACACTTTTTCCAGAAAGTGCTTCCGATGCCGGAAGCAGTGAATCCTCTCAGTCAAAGATGAATCAAAGGAACACACTATCCAAGACTGCAAACCAAGCCCCTTATAACTTCACCACATCAGACCTGCAGGAAGTCCCCAAAGGTGCTAAACCAGCATGTGTTAAATGAAGCCAATAAGCTATACAAAAAGAACTGAAAGCACAAGGAGGAAAATCAAACAGGCACACAGGACAGTGCAGAGACCTCTGAAATGTGAAGATGACACCACGCATCTCGGACTGCCATTTTAGGCATGTAGACATGTAATTTATTACACATTGGCAACAAGTATTAGCAAAATATGATGTGGCTTTCTGAAGAACATCAAGAGGAAAAAATTCCCAAGTCCCAGTGCACCACTTTATGTGACATGCCAGACTATGTAACTTCTTCCATTTCATTATTGCTATTTAAAAATAATAGTACTCTTTTCAGGTATTAGTTTAGGAATTCATTAAATAAACAGTGCCTCTTCTGATACAATTTTTTTAATAGTACTAAGAAAGTGTCTACAGTACAGATCTTAGAAAATTTTCTCATGATTTTACCTCATTAAAATAATGAGATGAAGGTGACTAATGACTTAAAAACTAGTGACGACCTTAAGTTTCAACACATCACAGAAACCAAAAATACAAAGCAGAAATCAGACAGACTACAGTAGCAGCAAGCCTCAGCTACATGAGCCTAAGAGAAATATTTTCATTTCCCTTGCAAACATTTGTAGGCAAAAAAGTCAACACCATCTGCCCAGCTCTAATTCTAATGTAAAGTTATTCTACTTGGAACAAAGAAAAAACACCAATCAGGAAAATGTTTTTAAACATTTCTAAAATTAAAGCTAAGGACTTCCTCACACGGAGGAAGCTTTCTTCTTCTACCCTTAAAGCTATTCTTGTTTCCTCAGAAAATGAGAATATACCTTTATAGAGAAGACCGAGGAGCAGGTTCACAGATCTTGGCCTAGGCCTGTCTTTTTAGACAGCAGGCCTGCAGTACTCCATGTCTTTTCTAACCTTTTTTTTTTCTTTTTTTTTTT
>VWZY01005155.1:163211-200021 GCA_013399075.1 Chloroceryle aenea | reverse complement strand
TAGACAGAGGAGAAAGAAATAAATACAGGGACGCATACCTTATACATAATTTAAAAACCTTTGGAATGACCTTGAACACTTTTTCCAGAAAGTGCTTCCGATGCCGGAAGCAGTGAATCCTCTCAGTCAAAGATGAATCAAAGGAACACACTATCCAAGACTGCAAACCAAGCCCCTTATAACTTCACCACATCAGACCTGCAGGAAGTCCCCAAAGGTGCTAAACCAGCATGTGTTAAATGAAGCCAATAAGCTATACAAAAAGAACTGAAAGCACAAGGAGGAAAATCAAACAGGCACACAGGACAGTGCAGAGACCTCTGAAATGTGAAGATGACACCACGCATCTCGGACTGCCATTTTAGGCATGTAGACATGTAATTTATTACACATTGGCAACAAGTATTAGCAAAATATGATGTGGCTTTCTGAAGAACATCAAGAGGAAAAAATTCCCAAGTCCCAGTGCACCACTTTATGTGACATGCCAGACTATGTAACTTCTTCCATTTCATTATTGCTATTTAAAAATAATAGTACTCTTTTCAGGTATTAGTTTAGGAATTCATTAAATAAACAGTGCCTCTTCTGATACAATTTTTTTAATAGTACTAAGAAAGTGTCTACAGTACAGATCTTAGAAAATTTTCTCATGATTTTACCTCATTAAAATAATGAGATGAAGGTGACTAATGACTTAAAAACTAGTGACGACCTTAAGTTTCAACACATCACAGAAACCAAAAATACAAAGCAGAAATCAGACAGACTACAGTAGCAGCAAGCCTCAGCTACATGAGCCTAAGAGAAATATTTTCATTTCCCTTGCAAACATTTGTAGGCAAAAAAGTCAACACCATCTGCCCAGCTCTAATTCTAATGTAAAGTTATTCTACTTGGAACAAAGAAAAAACACCAATCAGGAAAATGTTTTTAAACATTTCTAAAATTAAAGCTAAGGACTTCCTCACACGGAGGAAGCTTTCTTCTTCTACCCTTAAAGCTATTCTTGTTTCCTCAGAAAATGAGAATATACCTTTATAGAGAAGACCGAGGAGCAGGTTCACAGATCTTGGCCTAGGCCTGTCTTTTTAGACAGCAGGCCTGCAGTACTCCATGTCTTTTCTAACCTTTTTTTTTTCTTTTTTTTTTTCTTCCCCTCCTCTTTATATTAAGCAGATTAGTTCTGGAAATGTAGAAATGCCAATTCCAGAGACTACAGTCTTGAATCTGGAAGTAATACATGAAGTGCTTAATTATAACTGGAACCAAGTGTAATCTCCCAGAAACACTGAGGTCCAAAGGGACCTCTTGAAATCATCTATCCAAATCCTCTGCTCAAGTACAGTCAGCTACAGCAAGTTGCCCAGGATCATATCCAAACTAGTTTTGAACACCAACATGGATGTTTAGATCTCTTGCATCTCTCAGATTCTGGACTCAGAAATTCTAGCAACCTGTTAGTATCTGGTTAGGTATCTAACCAGATTAATCTTAAATTTAAGAAGTACTATCAGTTAATCTGTTAATCAGTTAATCTAATATCTACTAAAACCACCCTCCAACGAATTCAAAGGCATTAATATTGAACTAATTTACCTTCCTTCCTGTACAGTGATCTGTTACTGCTCTGTGAGATGCAAGTTAAAGGTACTGAGCTACTGCATTATTTGTATGTTCATCCACACATGGTATGTTTCCCTAAACCTGTCCATAGGGCTTGGCCTTCTTGGAAAAGTTGTATTTTTTCACTTTTACTCATTTTGAAGATATTTACCTTTTTTTTATTGGAGTGGAAAACTTTTGGGCAACCTGTTAAAGAGTTGAATATACGGTAGGAGGTAGGTTTTTAAACCGTGAGGCCTGAACACTTCACACTTGAGTCCGCCATGTTTTCACTGACCCATGGCCCACCGTGGGCGATTTACCTGAATTTCCTGTACATCATATATTCATCTCAAAGATGGTACATAATGCTTCCCCATCTTTGTGAAATATTTAGAGAGAAACAGGTGTAGTGTACTAAGCAGTAGAGTATTGCTAAACTGATGAAACTAGTATAACAACATATTCTTCTCACAGCAAGAATGTCTTGTTACTTGGTACTAATGAATTATACACTCTGAATTAAAACATATGCCTACCTTGTCTGGTATACTCATCTGCTTCTCTGTGGACCAAGTCTTTTACCCGGTTTCCATACAGCAACCTAGAGGAATCATGATCAAAAGCTTTCAAGGTTTCGCTAGAGCTGTAAGACTTCTGTGTAGGCACTCTGCACTCCTCATTTTCTGTGGAAGAATTTGTGTAGCGCCGCTCCTTGTCCCGCCTGCTCTTTGTCAGGGAGCAATAAGGCCTACGTTCCTTCACATCCATACTTCATTCCTTCTCTGTGCACATCAGTCCAGCTTCTTCAGAAGTCTTCTCTACATTCAGCTTACATTCACCTAGAGCAAAAAGAGAAAGACGACCATTGATGTGTTAGAATGTTCTCTAATTGCTGTGATTGTTTCCTAGCTGTCTGGAAGAGAAAGATCTGATCAATGATGGGGAGACGCCCTTCTGTAATATTTGCAAGACTTCCCAGAGTTTCATGCATGAGCTACCCTGATAAAAAAAATTAGTTAAGACATTCTTGTGGACAACTACACAATACATTGCATTTTGGTACAACAGATTAGAACATCAAAAGCAGACTGAGAAATGGGAAAAAATACCAACATCTATTCAGCTTGAAGATATGTCCCTCACCTAAAGTCTATCTGTAAGTTGTGTTCCCTCTTTCTGAGATGGATGCATTCATGATTTAAAGGCAAGCCTGACTTCCTTCTGCTTGTCAGAAACTTGTTTTTATGGACTGTTTTTACAGACTTCTACAAGTTCTCCTTGTATTTTCTATTCTGAGAGAATTGTTCTAAGAACATACACACGTAATTTGTCATCAGGCAAAAAAAAAAAATTTAAGGGGCACGCAGGAAGACTTCTCCAAGGAAGTATATTCTATATAGCTTGTCCTAAAAAAGCAAGGAACTATTTGATTTATAAGTGACAGCCAGAAATAGTTCTTTCTTACATCAAGTTTTAAAGGAATATTATAGTAAGAATCTTATTTCTATTACTATTTATTTTTCTTTACTGTTTCATTCCACTTGATTTTCAAAACAAGGCCTCTCAGTTTCATCTCTTGGGTCCTGCATACTTGACTAAAATATCTACATTTCTAAGAGAGTAAGAAAAAGATTGGAAATTTTGCTTCTGTTCTTTAAATAAAAGCATCAAGATAAAGGAAAAAACCCTCTATCATTAAACAGCTGACAAAACATCTAAAAGAAGAACAGTTTGGATGATTTTAATACTTTGCAACTGCACCTATTAGCTGAGGCCTTTATATTTTTTTTAACACTTTATATATTAGGGTTTTCTCCTTTGTCCTAAGGAGAACTTTCTTCTGTGTGCTCCCCTCAATTTAAAGTATTTAAATACCACAACTGATTATTTTAAGTAGTACTATCAGTTAAGTCCTTTCAAGAAGTACTATCACTCAAGTCCTTCATGATACAGAATTAAAATGACAAGTTTACAGCACACAACACAAAACAATAGCCAACGCCATTTGCACTCTTCACACAAAAAGGTTGCTTTAGAACTCTTCACTTATTTAATTTTAAACATGCAATATCAAACAAACTAATTAGTTGTCACTCTTGAAAGGATTTTTAGAGAGTATATAATATAGTACAGAGCCGTAATTCAAGTTTGTGAATGGAAGTAGTTCATTTATCATTCTTTTAGGAAACTGTCTGAAAAGATTTTACATTTTTTTGACCTGTGTGAATCTCAATTTAGATCAAAAGACAAAGCTACAAAGTCTTCCATTTAAACAATCTATTTTCTATACTTATTATATTTTCAAATGTTACGTGCTGAAAAAGAAACTTCAATATTTGTAAATGATCAGGAAAAAAAGTTTATATTGTTTATGAAATTTATGACATTTTAGATGTCTGCATGCCAATGTGGCTCATCTTTTAAATTTATTACTCAGATTGCTTTTTGATTTAATACTGAGATATAAAAATATTTTATTGACTAATGAATGCAAGTTCTCATATAAAAAGAATTTTCTAGACATTTTATAAGCTGTGTTTTATTAACACCATACTGGAGTGTCATTTTAGAAATCAGTATTAACAGATGCACACAGGTATTCTTCTGCAGTATGAAGACTTCATGTAGAAGCATATCTCCCATTTCATCTAAGCATTTCAAGACTTAAAAGGGCCACTAATTCCCAATGTCTCTAAATTGTGCCAAGGGAAAAGCAATATACGCTATTCATCATCAAAGATGATTTTTTTTCCCCCCACAAGTTTCTAAGGTCCTTTCTAATGTAAAAAAAAAACCAAACCCCCAAACCAAATCCAAACACAAATCCTTCGCCACACAATAATCTGGTTACTATACCAAGCTGAAATCATCAAAGATTTAACCTATAGTGAAGCATAAGGAAGTACTGATCTGCCTCCCACTGCAGTCAATAAATTCAATGAAACTTCAAAAGGCAGTCTTCTTGGTTATCTATTGCCTCTCCAGGCAAAGAATGAAAAGGTTAAAAAAAAAAAATACAAGCTGTTTAATAGCACCCCATCATGAAGACACTTTAATAATTACACTGCCACAATAATGAAGGCTACTGGGAATTTTTGAAAGAAATAAAAAAAATGCTGCAAGATTTAGGATCTTTCTGAATCTGGCATTATTTACCTTCAGTAACCTTTGACTTTAAAAATTAATAGTACCTCTCTGCAGGTTTTAGGAAACACTTTTAAGGCTCACACCTTAAAAATTATTGCTTCAGTGAAATAATTCACGTATCTGAAAGAAGGACACAGAATAAAAGCTAACTTAAATATCTTTCTCTACCATGACCAGAGCACAAACAGCGGAAACAAAAACCTCTTGGCAGAATACAGAAATAAATATCAGCATTAACGGTTAAGTAGTTAAGTCAGCAGTGTGAAGTGAAACAAAGGAAGACTTGCTGATGGCTTCACTAGATCTAAACCATAAGCCTTATTACAGCTGTAGGATGTTTCACAGTCTCCGGCCTGTGCAGGACTTACTCGTCCCATCATTTTTTAAAAAATACCCTTCACTCTCAACTTTACAGAAAAAAATTGCAATTGTTGAGAAAAACATTTTAAGAAAAAACCCTGAATTGTCAGTTACTGCATCTGCTCAGCTCCTTTCTTAAAGATCACTGCAGTTAAAATATTAACAAGTTTTCCCCTCAAATCTTCCAATTTAAAGGAACCAATGTTGCACAAATTTGAACATATTTAATTTTTTCTTCTCCTGTTTCTTGTCACAGAAAAGCTGCATCCCCGGGGGAGCTAACTGAGTGCACTGACTAGCTTTCTTTTACTGTGCCTTAGAAGCAGCTCAGACGAAATAGGGGTAACTGAATACAATACAAACTCAAGTGAACACAGCAACTAATTTGACACATGAACAGCTTTTCTGACAAATCACATTAAAATTTTAAACCAAATAAAATAAAATATTTTTTTTGACACGTTATTAAACCACTTGCCTTCATCTGCAAGTAATTTTTGCCTATATGTCAATATTTATGGTCAGCTGAATAGCTACGCTCCAATTAAATGAAAGAACTTTCATAGTGCAATATTTAAAAGCTATTGAACTCCTAACTCACCCGCTGACAAAAGCATGTCAAAACAGCCATGCTAAATACTGCTGCATGTTGTATTAGAATGCTAACATGAAGTGGCCTTCACATACTGAAGAAAATCGAAAAAGACTTCGCTGGTGCGTGCCATTGCTTCAAGGTTCTGTCTAACGCTTTTCTAAGTATAAAACCTGAGGATGCTCATCTGTGTCACTGAGCACTGGGATCTCCTGTGACCTTTTTGGTGACCTGTCCAATGTTACAGGATCCTGGATGGATTAAACAGGAGAGCGTATTGTAATCACCACTGACGTGTCAGCTCTTACCTAGTCATGCCATCCCATACGTGTACGTGGCTTAGCTCACTGCAGCCTCAGTCTGACTGCCTTTCCCAGGGTGACTCCAAATTTTAAAACCAGTTCAAAACTGTGAAGTGGAGATGTCCATTTTTAAACTAATACTTACATAGTTCTTTTAACTTAATTTAGGAGGGAAGCAGGAGAAACAGAGAAGCATTTCTTGTACAAATTTATCAAAATTCTTTTTCTCTTAAGTGTTGCAGAGAGCCCAAGTGTAAACACCAAAAGAGAGTACAAGGCATGTTCACACACAAGTGTCCAAGCTACCATGGGAGCTTCGATGACTGAAGTCTCAGATACAGACAAAGCTGATCAATGCCGTGGTGGAAATTGTACACTGTATTTAAAATTCCCCAGGACAGTTCCTTTTAATCATCTATTGCAACATAAAATAAAGTTACTGTAGTGAAAAAAGCACTTAGTTATCTTTTTTTTTTTTACAATAAAAAAGCCTCAACACTAAAGCCCTACAGTGCAATATAGAAAAAGTACAAGAGCCATAAAATAATATTATATATTTTAATTGCCAAGATGTAAAAGAGGCTTTAAGAGTCATGCTGCACAGTGTTATCTAAAACACCCAACTACAACTTCAGCGTGCCTGCAGGCCTTTTAAACTCTTATGGAAAATTATTGCATTTAATTCAGCAGCTTCAACTCCGAGTTCTCCAAAGGGTTATTACAGTCTAGCAACAGGATGGCAATCCTGCCGAACACAGAGTGCTCCCTCCCCATGTCTCATTCTTCCAGCATTATCATGGTGGAGTGAAACCCAATATAACTGATCAAGAATTCTAAATATAGCTCAATATTTTATGTACTTTGATAAAAGCTACATAAGCTCAAAATAGTAAAAAGGTAAGAAATAAAAGATGTTACCAAAGTGAAGAGGTAATTGGATAGAAAATGTTATGTCACTGCTTTGGTCAATTTTTGTATCTACTATGCTGTGTATACATATTGAAAAGGAATATTATATCCATTTTAGACATCTCAAAACACAAAAACATAAATGGAACTAGTTCTGAGGCTAACAAGAATCATTATTTTAATACATACAGTGCTGGAATGAAACAGTTTCAAAAATGAGAGGATAAAACTAGCAGATTTCTTTGTTACAGAAGAACACTAACAGAAAACAAAATCCCGCTAGGAGGAAGGCCAAAGAAGACATCTCCTGCCCAGTCTCATGAGGAGAAGGAACAGTAGGGAAAGCAGTACAATGCTCAGAGCAGAGCTCTTCCTCCCTCCCTGAGGCCAGCAAAAATGAGCCAGAGAAGGAACTTCTATATCACCTCTGACAACCTTCCCTCCCAACACCTAGCTCTACCAATTTAGACATTCCTAAGAATGATATTATTCCCAGCTGCATTCAAAACCCTGCATTATTATTACTGAATTACCATTATTTTTGTTACTAATTACAATTACCATAAATTAAGAATCATCGATCCTTTCACACTGAGGCCTTATACAAGCACAGACTGAAAACTTGCCTAGACTGGGAACAAATTACCTTTCATGATACACTACTCCATAAAAACAGGCAGGAAAAGAATCACAAGACTTTGGGGAGAAGAAGCGGGACTGAACTTCTGTCTCAACTAAGAATAGAGGATTTTACAGGCTGCAAGTCAAGACAGTGCTTATTCTCAACATTGACAGCAGCTGCTGAAAATAATGGCTAAGTAGTATTGCTGCAAGTGTCATTATTCTGGTTTAATAATTTCTTCTTAATCTGTAATTGTTTACTAATGTAAATATTACATCAGTTATAATTTGCACTCCTCTCAATAGCAAAAGAATGAAGAAAATTTGGCTGATACATGTAACAAGCAGATTAAAAATCCTAACAGCAGTATGCAGAAATTAAGACAATCTTCTGTCCAAAAAAAATACTCACAATTCACACAACTAATCATCCATAAAACCTATTACAAACAAATAGTAAGAAAAACTCAAAAGGCATAAAAGAGTGATGAAATTTCCACTTCAATGGCTGATAAAGTGAGATATGTCAGAAATCAACTGAGCTGGAAAAATGACACTTTGAAGAGGTGCTTAGGATGATCTGTAGCCATGGTGTGCCATTAGTCAAACTGATAACTCTTAATACATGGACATTTCAGGTCATCATACCTAGAAACTCACTTCTTAATATTAAGTCTGTCTTTCAGCACTGAAACTAGAGAGGATGCATTTGAAGTCAGCATTCTTAAGAAGGATAGGGAAACAACTGGCATGTCAGACAGGCAGTTCACAAACTAAAATTTAAAAAAAGCCTCCTTAAGTCACTTACTAACCCTACATTTTATGAAAAGAAGGAGAGGGAAAAAAAAAGGGGGTGGGGTGGGGGAGAAAAAGGAAGACGAGTAAAGAATAGTGTATATTCTTTAAGAATTTTTCTGTATCAGTGAGAGGAACAGAATACCTACCATCACCACAGGACGCAGTGGTAATAAAAAGTTGATTACCTAGTCTATCTAAAAACCTTAACCCCATTAGAGACAGAATAAATAACAAATAAAAGTACTCTGTGTTCATTCTAAGTTTCATGCAATCAAAGAAAAATTAGCCAGACAGAGTTCTGCAGGGTCCTGGTTAGTCATACTGGTTGACGTTGGTGTAACAATTTTGCTGCCATTACTTAAAATTGAAATCCTCAGCAGGGGCGGGAAACTGGGAATAACATCTCATCCCTTCCCTCATATGGGCAGAAAGAGATGATAAACTCTCCGTAAGGATAGGAGCGGAGGGAGTACTTCTCCAGATGGTATTTTCCTTTGAGGGTATGAAGACCATACAGCAGCATTTGAGATAGAGCTACAGCTATTTCTGTTTGCTGGAAGCCCTCCATGCAGCAAGGCTGCAAACCTTCAGAAGAGAACACTGAAAATAGCCATAAGTTGGCTACACATGTATACAGCCTGGGGCTGTACTGGCTAGGAAGCTGCCAAGCAGGCCCTGCAGAAAAACATAACTTGCAAGGATAGAGGCCTAAGACACTGAATAAACTGCTCTGTGAACAAGAACAACCTCTTTGGAGGTGCTCGGTACAGGCTCACACTGGCAGTTCCCTTTCCTTCTTGGGAGGAATGGTTTGAAGGAACTGTCATGACCTCTGATCTTGAGAGGAAGCATCTGCCTTTAATTTAGGGGATATGAATAAGATGTGGTTTACTTTGAAGGGCCAAGAGGTGCAGGTGAGAAGGAGAACAAGACGACTGAAAGAATGAAATAATGTGGTGTGCTCCTGAAGAAAGAATAAGGATGAGAATACACGAAGAAAAGATGGAGAAGCAAAGGAAGTTAGTAGAGAAGAAATGTTGCTGTATGAAGAAATAAACACCAAAACAAGCTCAGGACAGAAACTGGAGGAAGACCGAATCATTGGAACTCAGTATGGCAACACTGGGGAGAAGAAGTGACACAGCAAGCCCAGAAAGACAGAAGAGTTTAAGAGGTAAAAAATGAGCAAAGACAGAGAACAAAGGAAAACTTTAAGGGAGAAATGTGTCTCATTTACTTCAGAGCAAAGCAATAAACTGTGAGAGAGTCAGCACTGGGTAATTCATTATTCAGCAGCAAATAAAGTCGAAAATACTTTCTTCCAGTCTTTTAAACTTGAAATTCATCCTTTATCCCATCATCTCCCATCTGGTACACAACTTTCTCCCTTAATATTCTTACTCAACCTATCTCAATGGTCTTCTAACTTCTGCAAGTATAATTCTATCTTGAATGGTATCTCCCGAGTTTACTTTTGCACCTACTCAGAGCTCTTCTACACACTACGCTTTTGTTCTGAAAGGAAGCCAAAGAAATCTAGGGATTTAAAAAACTAAATAAGTGGGATGGAGAATCCAACACAGGAACAACACGTAACAAGCCATGAGCAGCAGCAAAGGTGCAACAGTCCCCAAGTCCCCAGTCAGGGAATGGAGCACAATAGTTTCTGCATTTCTGTCTACAAAGCTCTCAGCATGTCAGCTTCACCATCTGAACAGGCTGTCGATCATTCAACTCCCCCTTCAACAACTCAGAGTTAAATTTCAAACAACTTGACAGTAGAGAGGTTTCAAAAATAATACATCTCAAGTCACTGTAAGGGAGATGAAGTATATCACATGTGACATGCAAGAGCTGGGCATACAGTCACAAGGCTGAGCTGAAAATATCATTGTGAAGGTGTCTGAAAATGAAAGGAGGACCTCAGGAAACCGCAAGGAAGATGTCATTGAGGACACACAGGAGAGGGAAGAAAGAATAGCAAAGGGTATGTGCTGAAGTTATTGCTCTGGTCACATGACATGGGATACACATGCACCATCAGCTTTGGTTTCCATGTACAGCTTCTCATAGTGAAAGCTGAAACTCCACACAAACGGGGGACAATTCACAAGGTTACTCTTTTTACAGTGATCTGATGGGGAACCTTTTTCAGTCCCAGTCACATTATAATTAGGATACTGTTGCAGTCTGGAAACCTGTAGAATCGTTTAGCGACTCGCCTCAACACAGAGTGGCTAGGAAGAAGTATAACAGTAGGCTTGCTGCCATTTTTTTTTTAATGCTCAAGAACTCTGTTCTGTTGAAATTTATCCCCTTGCCCTGCCCCTGCCTTTCTTTCTCAAAACATCAACAAAAACACAGACAAAGGAGTCCCAAACACGATGAAAAATCCCCACAGAAATGACTACTGTATACTCACATTGTCACATCATTCATTACTCCTCACATAGCAGTGTGAAAATTTATTAGCTAATACTTACATAACATGTAGTAAAGCACTGTTTAACTTAAATTCATAGTAGCAACCCCTACTGCTGCATTTAACTATCCCATCTATTCAGACTGTATCAGCTGTCATGTCTTCCTCTATACTCCCTAGGTTCCTGCTTCCCTTTCTGCACAAGCTGTGTCCTCTTGTCACAACCTCTAATTGTCTCCTCTTCAGCACTGTCCAACATCAGTAGACAGTAAAGGCTGGAGGTTGTTTACCCTGCTGGATCACTTCCTTTCTGTAATCCCTATTCTAACTCTCTTTCAAACCATCCCTTTTGCAGCATCAGAATTTTAGCTTTACCTTAAAGGTCATACAAAACCTTTTTGTCCTGTAATCACCCCATCTTACCTACCAGCTTTTGTCTCCAGTTTCAGCAGAACTAACACTTTGATTAGGGCAAACAAAAGAATAATGAGTTTTAAATGCAGATCTTTGTCTAAGTGATCCACAATTTTCCATAGTACTTAATAATCTTGTTCAAAGGACCACCATTTCCCTCTGAAAGTGTCCACACAGCCTACCTTCTAGGGCATGGCCCTAGCTAACTACCAACCAAGACCCTCTCTGGTAACAGTACTTAAAGAGACAATTAACCTTTCATAATGCAAAGCCTCCTTCAGGAAGCTAGAAGAATAGGACAAAGAACTCCCTCCTGCTGTCCTCCTCTTCTACAGGCCTGTGTCACCTGTAGGTAAGGCACCCAGCTGTGCTTCTCCATGCTGCCCAATTTCTACCTCATGGATGCAGCAGAGCCATTGCTGGCAGAGCCTAATGACAGCACTTGGGGTCACTGCACTCGCATCTCCGAGAAAAAACAGTCCCAAGTTCTGAAAAATGCTTCATTGCCAGAAGATCCTAATTTTGCAAAAGCAGAACAAGCTTCTACGGTAGGCATTGAGCAGCTTCACATTATGCTTCCAGAAGGGATGGAAGCTGCTTCTTTAAATCCTCTAAATTCCCACTTAAGATAATAATAAGAATTCCTTAGCACAAGCGTTGATTAAAAAACCTTCTAACTGAAGTAGCAATTCACTTCAGCAACACATCTGGAGATGACTGAGAAGGAAGGATCTGGAGGGTTCTGATAAATACAAAGGAGTGGAGGGGCTCACGCCCATCCAAAAGTCTAAGAAGTTCCTTCAGCTGCTGTAGCAGTTCAGAAGCATTTACACTCTTGGGAAAATTCTGATCTCTCTCTCCTGCTCCTGAAGTGTGGGTCGGGATGAAGAAATGCAGGCATCAGAAAAGGGAGAAAATGCCTGGCACCTGTACCTGAACTCGGTGGCATAAAAATCTCATCTCTATTTGCGCAGCTGAGAAGCACACATAAAAATGCACACTACTGAGAGATCCTATCTGTACTGAAAAGTTTTGCCAAGATAGTTGAATTTACTAGAAGCCACAGCTTAAGCTAGCAAAAATTATTGTGCAGACTGCTGACAGAAGAGTGCACTTTTAAAACCATTGATGTAGATAAGCCCCGAGACAGTAGCCAGCTTGATGAGTATCATAGGCCCTTAATGCATCCAGGTGAAAGGATGAGCACACCCAGCAGGGTGAATGAAGGGTTCACACCACTCAGCTATCACCTCTGGACACACTTGTCTTCTGGATGGGGGGGATCTCATTCAGCTGGGAACAATGAATGGGCTGCTCCACTCCTCCGTTAATGCACAGCCTGCCTGGTGCTTGCACAGAGCTGTCGGGCAGGACTAGCAACAAAATCTGTGTGTAAGTTAACTGGGATTTCCAAGAAGCAGGTGTCAGAAAGGAGAAGATTTAACAGAGGACATTTGGGGAGTTTATCTTTCATACGGGAAAACACGAGAGATAAAGGAAATTTCGATATTCCCTTACTAGAATCTCCATGTAACTAAATTTAAGTATAGGTAAACAAAGAATTCTCACATACAAATACCAAATGGTGCAAGCAAAACAAACTACTAAAACCCAACAAACAAGACCACAAACACCAAGCACGGCTGTAATAAAGACAGACTTGCACAGCAAGTTTGAAACATAGTGTTGGACACTAGAGCAAAGCAGGTAAGAGAGAGATTGGAAAGGTGAGGAGGCTTTTTAAAGCTCACTAGCCTGACTAAACACACAACCATCAGATCTTAATTGATGTGCAGATCTTGCTTCCCTAATGCTTAAAAAGCTTAACTGAACATGACAAAGATAATGAAATCTGTATATGCACATATAAATGTATATATACACACAAAATAATGTTACATATCTGCATATATCTATATAAATAGACACCTATGAAGGACATGTTGTGGGGGAAGTATTATTAGAAGTCATCCTCTTTGGAATCTAAAATAACAAAAGCCACTATCTAGCTAAACTAAGTCAAGTCAGCTTGGGAAATTTATGTCACTAATTTGACTCCTTTACCCCTTCAGCAATTGTATATTCCAAAACACTTCAATGCTGACCATTTGTCACTTCACAATAATGAGTTCTTTATGGTAAAAGTGACCAAACCAATATAACCAGCGAGTACTGAAGGCAGGAATGTTCTTACAACTATGTAAGGTCGGTTTCTAAATATTTTTTCTTCCCCTTTTAAATATCCTCCATCCAAATAAACATGGGTGGATTTTTTTTTTTTAATTCAGGTGACAAAACAATTAGTTAAGTATGCAAAACAGCATCCTGGAGATAAATTCTATGTTTATTCCAGCTTCAAAACCAGCATAAAACTGTAATTGCTTCCAAATTCCTTTTATCTATTTATTCAATTTAAATGAAATTTATTATGGAAGCAAAACCAGCTTCACTAATAATAGCAAAACACTGCTAACTATGTATTGCTATATATTGCCTTACCTGTTATCCCCACAAGACTATGTTCCCGTGTACCTGAAGGAGAAATTAGTAGCTTTTGGCAGAGGTGCCAGATTTATCAGGAGCTTCTGCCTCAGAGAGGAAAAATACTGTCTATGAAACAAGTAAAAGCACTGCTGTGAGGCTGCATCTTCCACCTCCTATTTAAGCATTTAGTTACCTTTCACAACAACATGGCAACAACAACAAAACCACTACTGGCTGGTAAGTGACTCTGGCTTAAAGGGCACCGACTGTCCTGCAGAATTGTTAAATCAGAGATTGAGTCACGGTGATTCAGAAACAGCTACAATGTAAGAAACTAATGAAGTAGTATCTTACCTCACTAGGATGTCAGTCCTGAAAGCTAAAGCAGTTCAGCGAGCGCCACGCTTGTGATAGGACAATACAGTTCTCAGAAAGCCATCTGTCAATCTCAATTTCTGAATGCCTTATCCATAAAATCATGAAGCAGGTTGGCTTCGTCAAACGAGACATAAATCAGATTCGCAAAGTACCATTTGCCAGAATCCCAATGATAAAATTCTAGAGTCCAGGTTTTCATGCAATGACAGGAAAAATGACTCGGGAGTCTTTTGAGGGAGTCTATGTTCTCCCTGTCGACTGAAGAGGAAGCCAACAGCAATTGGCAGATGCTGACAAAAAAAAAAATCACTTTAAAGATTATTTTTAAAAAATAAAGAAAAACCCAAATATACATTTTCGTGGTTGTGTTTTTTTTTTCTTGTTGGCTTTTGTTTGTTTTGTTTGTTTGTTGTGGCTTTTTTTGTTGTTTTGTTGTTTTAAAGGAGAATGAAAGGCAATAGCAACCATAGTAGCTTTCCCTTTCCTCCTCTCCCCTTTGCAGATGCTGTCGTTCAAACGTATTCCAAGAGGAACAAACCTGTGCTGGAGCCCTCCACAGCCAAATACACCTGAACGCACATGGGATCACTGGATCATTCCACGCTCCTGTTGAGGGTGGGCACTGGTGTGGCACATAGGAGAGTCATGAGGACAGGAGAGAGACAAGGAGTTTGACAGGGTTTAGACAAACTGAGAAGACTGCCTCTTCTCCTTAGGCAACACAGCATTAGCTTATTGCTTGTATCTACTTTGTTTTATCATTGAAAAAAAAATATCTTTTTAGCCAGGTTTAAATATTTAAGATGCTGACCTGCAGCTATTACTTCAGTCAGTCTGTTCTGAGTGCATTTGGTAGTGTTGACTGACACAGTTCCCTCAGACAGGAAACATGAGCCAGATGCTCATGATTTCAGAAAGCTTTAATCTAATTAAATTTCTATATATGAAGTAGCTCAATAAATGATTCTTGCCAACACTAGCAAAAGGCCAGAGGCTTTGCACTGACCTGGCGGCGCAGGGTCTCGGGAGCTGTCTGGGGTTGTCTTGATCTGAGCTGGTTAACAGTTGCCAGGTGGTCAAGCAATTATTGCCCAGCCTGTCCCTGAAAATACCAGGGGGAAAGTCTGAGGGCCCGGCGGCAGTCACTGGGTAACAGAGAGAAGCCCTTTATGTCAGCAGAGGCTGGGGAAGGCTGTGAAGCAAAGTTCAAAACCTGAGTCATGAGCGCTGGTGACTTCAGAGAAACACACCCCCACGCCCACCACTCTGTTTCCCTCGCAACCCTGTCTAACACCAAAACAGCACAGGCACTTGAAGTTTTGTTTAAAAAATAACACACATATTAAAGAGGCTTTTCTACATTACTACAGGCTACTAGACTGTTAAAACAATAACTGGACTACTAGGAAATTTAGTTCTTTATCTGTGGCATGTTTTCTTTCATCTTAAGAAGATTGAGAGTGTATCAATAAAGTGCATCTTCCCATCCACAAGGAACAGCTTTTAAAAGCAAATAGAGAACTATAAAAGCTTTGGAAGATTTTTAAAAACTCTGGTCCCTCAGAGCTGTTAATCATTATCTCTCCTGACACTCTCCCCTGCTTTTGCCTTACTCTCTCCACATGTAAACCCTTTGTCTTTAGTAACGTGTGGTGGAGAGTAATGATGGGAATGGACTCTGCCACACAAGCTCTCGTTTGGGCAATAGGGTCTGACTGACAAGTGTTTCTCACAAGACACTTGTGACATAGCCACAAAATCATGCAATCATTATTAAACATTGCGTACAAATGCTCACTTTTCAAATTTGTAATAAGCATCAATAGCTTTTGGAATAAAAAAAAAGAAACTGTGGAGAACATAGTATTAAATTTGCCCTACTAAAATAAAAGAACTTTAAACACTGTACTGTTAAAAGCTAACTACTTAAAAAAAAAATCAAAACCCCCCACAAAACCAAAACACACACACCACCAACCAACCAACTTATAAACAGTCTGTATTTTAAGCAGGTAAAACCCTCTGTGATGTCAAGAAGAGCCTTACCTTCCACAATGTATTGTCTATAACCACAACAATCCTATTGCCCATCTTTGTTTGAAGCACAATTTACTACTATGGGAATTGCTTTATTTGTTTAGCTGGACAGGTAATTTATATATCTAGTAATTATATTATGGGTTAAAAGACCTGCTTTATTACTAACATTGTAATTGACTCACAGAGGTTACTTGCTGAAACAGAAAAGCCCTTCTCATGGAGGTTCTTTGTTCCATTATTGCATAAGACCTGTGATTCATATTAACCTTTATTTCAACACAGATCCTTACAGAAGTAAGAAGAAAATATTCTCGCTCTTGATCCCTTGGAAGAAACTGCCCTCACTCCCACAGACCTTAAATACACAAATTCCCAGAGACAGTTTTGTGAAATGAATCTTTTGATGATTGTCAGAATCAGGCATTTTAACAACAACAAAAAAACCCATACCTAACCTGTGTCTCTAGACTCTGTTGGTGCCACTGTTGCTAACGATTACAAGCGTTCAGTACTGTGAATAATTCAGCAACTCATCTGTTCCTTTCAGTGTAAAGACAATGTTGAGAGAAAAAAGGTCCCTTTTTTTCCCTTTCCAACCACAGACTTTCGATGCCATCACTGGCCTGATGGCATGATACACCTAGTGCTTGACATGCATTCCCTGACAGCTTCTTAGCAGCAGCTAGTCTGTTTAGGTCAGAGTACAAGAATAATAGAAGCACGAAGGAATGACAACTTTCAGTGGTTATACAGAGTACCAGTACTCGTGCTTGCTGTAGCTATTCAGATACCTGATGGACAGTAGGCCTATGCTTAAAGATACTTCTTGTAAGTAGGCAATCTGATACTGATGCATGGAAACAGTAGTACTTGAAAAACATTTATTAAAAATAAATATTAGCAGTATAATCACCTGTTTTCCCAAGACTAACACTTGAGAATACTCCCCTTCAGGCCCTTCTGAAAAGACTGAATTCACTGCCACTTCCTCTCTAATCTTGTGAATAAAAAGTACACTGGAAGGCTGTGAATATACACACAATATGTGGTTTTGTTTGAAATGATACCTGTCAGAGCAAGACAGACTTATGCAAGATAGCATTTAAGGGATTAATTACAGTTTACTTGAATCTTCTCCTCCCTTCTCCCTGCATATTTTTTTTTGGCCAGGAAAGCTTATTTTAAATACATACACAAAGTACCTGTTAAAGAGTGAATGCTTTAATTTCCAGATGAAGATGCTTGGTTAAAAGTTTTTAACTTGAAATTTTACTGAAGTCCAACACACACCCAATCAAAGGCTGCTGCACTGAATGAGGAGTTTGTGTCTAACCATGAAGAAATCTAGAGTATTATTCCATACTAAAACATCTGCCAGTTAATACAGCAGAGCATAGCATGTAAGTATTTTTACCCATCTATTTCAATCTTCCTCTGGCTGAAATCAACTTGATGGTCAAGGAAGATGACCACTTTTGGGAGCATGAAAGATTACAATGCTTCCCTGCTCAAATGAAAAGCATAAAAAACCCCAAACCCCTTCCCCAGGGAACAACCCCCAGCCTCTACCATTAAAATAAGGTCTAGCAGGCTGTGGTTTGTTACATGACATCATCTTCCCGTTTTGTTCCTTCTGGCCAAATAACCTCAGATATATCAAAAAATATCAAATTTGGTCTCCCTGGTTTTGCTGCAGGACTTCTCAATGTCTTCATTACTAAGATCAATGAACTCCTATCTCAGACTTCAGCCAGAAGAACAAGAGCTCTCTATGCTGAGAAGGGTTAACATTTCTCCCAAGTGACCTTCACGCAGAACCATCTCCCCACACACCTCCCCAAACACGGCTAAAAAAGAACAATTTCACCCCCCCCAAAATAATAAAAATATCAAACAAAACCGTGTGCACTTCCTCATCTGCTATACACTGTGTTTTAATACTTTATTAAGAGAAAATACCACAAATAGATATTTACTGTTCCCAGAACAGGACAAAGTCTCTCCTTCTAATTTAAAAGCTCCCTAACCATCTCAATTCCATACAAACTGGCAGAAGCATGCAGTACAAACTGGCTGAAGTGCTTATAAACTTCCCAGCTCTCAAATGCTACATGCCCACCATCTCCCATTACAAATATCCTGTGTAAAACTGAGTAATCCAGACAGTTATAGTGCATTCTGAGCTCTTGATCATTTGTATGACCATCTCTGCCTCTCTAAAAAAATTACATGAATACCATATGTAGGTCTAGATTACATCAGGTATTGCAAGAGCCTAATAAATGTGTAGGTTCCTTTCATAGCTCTAGGGTAACAAGATATTCTTAGGTGTATGGAAAAGGGAGCAGTTTAAGCACTTGTTTTTATGGTAGAATTTACATATACTATGCATATTCTAAATAATACAACAGTTTTTATAAGCTTAAGGGAATATTTACCTTTTTTTTAACCTACAGCCAGTTATGCTGTCTGTATATTCTAGAGAGAAGGAGAACTCTGGGAACACTTCAGATCGCGGACTGTTACCCCACTATCAGTACAAGGTTGGGGAAGAGGCAATAGAGAGCAGCCCTGCAGAAAAGGACTTGGGGGTGCTGGTAGACAAGAAGCTGGGCATGAGCAGCCAGGGTGTGCTTGCAGCCCAGCAGGCCCATCCCATCCTGGGCTGNTGTTTAACATCTTTGTCAGCCACATGGAAAGTGGCCTTGAGTGCACCCTCAGCAAGTCTGACGATGACACCAAGCTGTCCCTTCCAACCCAGACATGTCTATGTTCCTATGTTTTCTATGTTTACTCTCCTACCAATTAACAGAGCAGCTACTGCACTTACAAATGGAATAATACAAGCTGCCATCCACACAAAGCAGCTGCAGGTTCTCCTCAGCCACATAACCTACAGAATCATAGAACTGTTGAGGTTAGAAAAAACCTTTAAGATCATCAAGTCTAACCTAATACATAAACCTAACAGTGACAAGTCCACCACTAAACCATGCGCCTAAGTGACACACCTAAACATCTTTTAAATACCCCCAGAGATGGTGAGTCCACTATTTCCCTGGCAGCCTGTTCCCAGGCTCAAGAATGCTTTTCGTGAAGAAATTTTTCCTAACATTCAATTTAAACATCCCCTGATGCAACTCGAGGCTGCTTCCTCTTGTCCTAAACAAACAGTATCTTTGAAGCCAGCCTGCCTCTTTAGGGATGAATACCTCCTGAGGGGCCATGGCAGAGTAAGATGGCCAGCGTACAGGAGGCATATCTAGAAATTCATGCTATAAGTTGAGCAATTTAATGAAGCTATTTAGCTTTTATAAATAAGAGACAAAAGAGAATAAGGGAAGCTCAATATATGCTATGTTCAATATATGAATATGCACAGACCAAGACGTTAAGAAACTGAAGTAATTAACTTCTTTAATCCAATGCTTTGTCTCAAGACAATAACAACCAATAACACTATCGTGCTTGGTACAATTTTTGGTGATCATCTTTTTTGGGAGAAATTCAAAGTTTGAGTTTCTCCCACTTCTACTGGTGAAGCATGGAAGGAAACTGAGCAGCAAAGCAGAAAAGAGGTTTCAGTTAACCCAATGAATTTAAATAAGTATCTACCAGCAGGTTTTCTTGTCCAGCTCAGAGCCCTGTCCTTCTGGGCTGCTGCAATGAACACCACTAACCAGTGCTCATGAACATGATTTATTTTCCTGGACTTGCTTACCACCAGTAATCTTCAAGTCACACCATATTAAAAAAGGAAGGCAAACAAAAATGAAAAGCTAAGAATTTGCTTTCAACTGTAAATACAAGACACCAGATGGTATAATGACTGCAGTATACAATTCACTTATTGTATTATATCCCTCATATCAACAAATGCTAATGGAAATTCAAGAAAAACATCAATTAAGTATTTCTAATTTGTTGTTAAAACACAGCAAATACATATAATACATATAAGATGTAAGACTACCAATTCTGATAGTTTTTACATCTCTACTGTTGCATTTTTGAAAGAAACATCTAAGAAAAATGCACAACTGTCAGTAACAAATCAAGTAAAGCATCTCAATTTAAGATTCCTCTCTACATTTTGAAGTCATTTGAAAACACTGATGAGTGATGGAAACACCTACACAAAAGATTTGCATTGTTAGGTTTGTAAGTTCAGTGAATGTGTTGTCAACTTAAAATGTTAAAAACCCAATATTTGTATCCAAGGTCTGGATCTAAACTTCAGATTTAAGTTTAGAATCTATTTATTAGATTCCCATTGTCTCCTCCTCATATGTGCACCCTTTGAATTCTGTGCTGAAAATGGAAACATTTCAACACATTAATTGCTTGTCTCTTTTTACTAAGATCATTAATGTTTACTGCTAGCAGTGAAAAAAAAAAAAATTCTTTAATTTTTATTGGAGGAGGGAGAAGGGAGGAAGAAGGCACTATGGTCCAGGCTGAGAGAAAAACCAACATTGAACAAAAAATAGTAACATTAGGTTTTTTGGAGCGCACACACAGCCATGTGCTGCTAAACCTGCTAATACTGCCATACACGCTGAATTCTGCGGCAGCGCGGAGTCTCGTGTCTCGAGCACAACTGCACAGACAACTTTCAAGGTCCCAGATCTATCTCTATGCATTAGCCCATTGCTGTGAACATTTTTTCTTGCTTACTGAATTCCAGTATTCCAATTTTAAGTAAGCTTTGACAAGTCACCTTAAGAGTCATTAGTCAGAATCTCAGATTTTGTGATGGGTATAAAAACCCACTGTTGATAACATACGGTATGGAAGGCATCTCTAATTACCATGGCTGTTTCTCTCATCCCTGTTTAACAGCCCCCATCACCACTTACTATCCATATGTAGCTGTGAATGCTATACAAAAAAATTCTTGAACAGTATTGTATGAAAATGTCCACAGCAACTAATAGAAAGCCCCTAATATTTTCCTATCTAGCTGTTCAGATTCATATGGTGCCTCTAATTTTTCCAAATAGAATTTTTCATGACAATGAAGCAAACCTAATAGGCAACACAGATGTGTACAAATCTTACCTTTTTTAGAAGTTCTGTTACAAACAACTTGATAAAGAACACATAATAGCAAGCTTATTTAGTGTAAAAATTACTTGTCAGTGAAGCTCCACTGGTGTGTAATGCTTTGAAACCCACGTTTCAGACAGAGAAAACAATCACAAAATCACAACCTTCAGTAAAAGATACAGGTAGTAAACTATGGCTTGAAGCACTCTCTTGGGAAATGTGAACTATTTAAATATATTAAAAAGTTACCTTCATGTGCCAAAATAAGCCTGTCTCTCACGCTCTAGGAATCTTTATCAATTTATACACCTCCTTCACTGATCTTTCTCCCAGTGGAAGCCATCAGCAGTTGCTGCAGGAAGCAAAGGGTTTTCCTCCCATCCTCCATAGCAGGTCAGGTTCTGCTACAACCCAAAGCCAAGCCTACAGCAAAGGGATTGCAAGCAATCCCTCTTCCTACAGCTCTTCCCACTCCACATACTCTTCAGGTTTCACTGCTAACCACTGAATTTAACTCGGGCAAAGAGAAGGATTTCATGCCTACATTACAGACACAGAACCCATTGGACCTGTTGAGAAAGTGCCTTTTGTGTAAGAGTTTTACAGAGCTTCTGCATTCAACACCCTCACTGCTTCCCATATAAAGCTTGCTCAGTTTACAAGAATGTGTAACTTCCCATTAGTATCTCCAAACTGTCCCTGCAAGGTAAATGATCTGAACGACCCCGTTTTGATCACAATCTGCAGACTAATGCCATGGGTAGCTACTGTGTGTCAGATGGGACTTCTAAGGTCTTCTATCAGCTTGTTGAGAATAGAGTTGAAGACAAGATGAGCCCTGAGTATTCTGGGTAACTCAAAGGATGTAAACCTTTTTTTCCTTTCATTTAAAATGTTGTGATCAGCAAGACAGCAAGTATTTTACACTGTTTATGTTAGAAGATCTGCTAAGATTATAAGATTACCATAGAAAAAATCTGCTTTCTATCCTACACACAGCGAATTACAAACAGAAATGGTAAGACAATTACAAGAGGATACAGGGAATATTTTCATCCCTAGTTTTATAGGTATTGTCTTATAACACCTCCCAACTGAAAGCTATTTTAGAATATTAGGCAGTCATGAGAATGTAATACAATAGAAGCACAAGTATAGAGACCAATTTATGGGAAAATCTGAATTCATCCTGTGAAAACATTTTATTTATACCACTGATGCAACAATTTGATGACATTTGAGAACAATGACCTGGAGACATCTGCCAGACACCTGCATCAGTGACAAGGGTGCAGGTCTTAAATTGCACAAGTAGATCAGTAGCTCATTGAATTGCAATGATCAGCTTCAGATTTTTACAGAGTAAGGGTAGTTGTCAAGAAATGTTAAAGGTATGGTTTGTCATCTACACACATACATAGAAGACATATATGTAATGCTCCTAATGACTGTAAGAGTTCCCTGTAAGATTTCAAATTTCTAGAATAATTTTTTTTTTACAGGAGTAAAACAAACATGATAAAGGAGACATTCAGTAAGGCTCCTTGCAAGGTAAGCTCCAAAAATTTAAACTGTTATGGTGCAACAGGAAAAATACTCCCAGAGAGAAACCAAGAGACTGATGATAGCAAAACAGGGTAAGAATAAATATTTTCTCTGGGGAGAAAGGTCCCACAGACAGTCGTGCTAAAAAACTATGAGAAATGAATAGCAAGGCAACAAAATTAACTGAGACTATAGTATGACTATTCACTTTATCCTACAACTCAACAGAGATCTTTTCACACCTTTTCCCATGTGTGCACAGAAGGAAACAGGATATTAAACTATCTGAATTCTTGGTCTGAACAGTATGGTTGCTCTTATACCTTGTAGAACATGCCAAAAGCAGAATGCTGCAGCATTTCTTAATTCAAACTACCAACAGACCACTAGCAAAACTGGTGTCCACTTCCCTTCTAAACAACCCATAAACATGCAGTGCTTCATCCAGCAGTTGTACTTCAGGATGAGCTGGAAAATCAGCCAATTGGTTTTGCTGGGCTCTTTTTTAATTAGTCCACAGAGGTAGTATACATGAGGAAAAAAGCCCTCTGGTTTACAAAAGTTCACTTGTTCACTTGGAATGAGGATTGCTCCATAGGAGAGTTGCAAGACAGGCAAATAACAAGAGGGTGGTTGGAGAAAACAGCTGAAAACCAGGCAATTTTGAAATTTTAACCTTACTGCAAGTAGATTACAAACAGCTTTTTTTCTCTCTTGCATGGCTTTAAAAAAATATTTTATTATAATGGTGGTTTATTTCTCAGAGAAACCTACAGAAAACTCTCCTTCTGCCCTTCCGCTTGAATGCTCCTCAACTTGAAGGAACAGGTTTGCACTGGGTCAGTGAGCTGACACATCACACCATGCTGAGCACCAGAGCTGGAAACAGCACAGCTCAGAGGACCTCTTTTGGTGGTGGGGAGTTAATCTGGCTCAGCTCTTACACTCCTAGAGTGCCTGCATGCTAGTTTATGTAGGAAGAGTGAGTGTCATCAAGCAACTGGTAGGAAATAAAAAGGATATGAAGCACATAAGACACCACAGAGCATGCTTGGACCTGGCAGTCCAGGGGGAGTTTGTCTCACAGACTGAGAGCTCTGGTTTTAATACAACATTTTCTGTAAGAACTCAAAGCACACTGCAGGGAATTTATTAATTCTCACACCCACACCATTAGACAGAAAAAAAAGGGGGGGGGGAGGGGGGGGATAATAAAATCTCTACAGTCAAGAGTACTCCCTTCTGGTGGACAATGGTGTTTTAGCAAAGGGAGAACAATTTGTATTTTCAGAGAGCCATAAATATGAAAAACATGCACTTTTAAAGTTTGGTTTTTTTCTGATGGAAGAACTTGGTGAAAAAAAAATTACCAATGAAGTATTTACAAGTATGCTGTCATTAAGATTCAGCATTTACTCAGCTCTTGCTGCATAGCTCAGCACAGCACTCCACCAACACTTGTCAACGCTGTACCTTCAGGTCATCCTTATGAGAAAAACACAGGAACAAAAAGTAAGTTATCTTCAATTTTCTTTTTTTTTTTTCCATGTCCTAATATATACTTGAAAAAGACAGAATATAGACCCGAATGAGTGTTTATAAAAGAAAGAACACATTTAAATATAATATAAATATTATTAACAGCAGCTACAAGACACTCATTTTTTCTGGATAAAGTCAGAAAAAGCAAATTCAAGAAATTTCAAAAATTTAATTGGAAGCTTATAGGTAAGTAAAGATTTTTGCAAATGCAGAAGGTATTTTGTTTAACCTGAAAAGCATACTTATCTAATGCACAATGCTGCTGGTTTACAGTTTTGTGCTGGTCGTTACTGGAGACATACACAATAAAAATACCATATCCACTGAAAAAATATTACCAACTCCTTACTTTCAAAATGAAACCTACTGCTTATAGCTTCTTCGTAAATCTGATTCTTCAAGTCATAACTATGTCTTGTTTCAGGTGTTGTATATTTATCAAATCAGGTTCACAATAATTGTTGTAATGAACTCACTTTAATTATTATACATTATTATTTACAGCAATTTCCAGAAAATAGGGAATATTACAAGAAATGTATTGATTCTGAGGAAAGAGGAGATGTTATCTGTGTGATGTAAGTAGTTTTTCTTCAGAAAAAAGGATCAAGTAATAAAGTAGGTTTGTGAATTGTAAAGGTCACGTGTTGGCAGATCAAATCAATCTTAATTTTGAGAATGGTGTAAGAATAAAAAAAAAAAAGTACATCAGTTTCTAAGTGCTGGACCTTAGCAATGTCTAGCTTTAAAGAGACAATCATAACCATAAGATATTTTGATGAATTCACTGTATTAATTCCTATTTCTAAGGTAGAAAACACTGTGTTAAGAACCATCTGCTTTCAGTTTGATTACCTTTCTACTCAGATGCCTTCTACATCCCTGTCTACCCTAGCTGCAAGTATTTTCCCAAGTGTGCTATTTTTACTACTAGTAGAGAAATAGCACATATTAAAAAAATAAAAATTAAAGACAGAATCCAACAAAATCTATTTGCAATTGGATTTCATCTAACAGTACTTAGCCAAGTGCATCTTGAACTTTGGAGAGAGCTTTTAAAACTAAATCTATAAGCTTAAAAGAGAAATGTAGTACGTGATAATTAAACATCAGAAGCCTTGTCTCATTTATCCCTGCACAAGAATATTTCAAGATGAAATGTGATAGAAACAGACAAACAGAAGACTACAGCTTAAGAGAAATACATATGTGTTCTGTCCCTTTGAAAAGAATAATTCTTAGGATTTGGGGAGCCAAGTAGAATTTTAGCAGTGTGAAAACCATTTTTTCTAGTTTCTTCCTTTCATGAATATTCAGAAGAACACACATCTGAAGGAACACTTCTTTGAAGATGTCTATTTTGTATGAATAACCTAGCAACACACTGAAATGACAGCATTCTTATAGGCAAAGAATGCATAGACAGACTAGGTGAAAGACAATGCAGATCAGATTTTCCAAGGTTATGGATTCCTCCATTAGTTTCAGAAAAAATATTTTTTTTTATTAATAAGTTTACATGATTAGAAATATTTGCTACATTTAAATTCTTCATGAAGTTTGCTGAAGAGTCTGTGCAAGTCCCTTGAATGAAGTCTTACATCAAGTATGGCGGGAAAGGGGGCGCAAAGAAAAGCAAAACCTGCTTACTGTTGACTAGCAGCATAGCTATGGACAAAAATTATTATCCAAGTTCCTTTTCCTTTAATAAAGTTCTATGCTTTCCAGGAAAATACTTGATTTAAAAATAAAATCTTCCCCATATCAACAGCAAGTGTTTGATAGTCATTGATCCTGGTCATGAGAACATACCAAGAACATGCAGCTTACTGGCATCCTCTTGTAGTACTGCCTTGTTCAGGCTGGAGAAGGCTTATCCCTCTTGCTTACCTGCAGATCACAGATGCCCAGCTGTGGATGCCAGCCTCTCAACCTCCGTCAGTATGTCACAGTCACTTAGCACATTTAACATCATGAATGTGAAAAACATCTAAGTGTTTCTAGCCAAGAGCACCCAAGGTGACACCTGCCAAATCCTGAACATCGTTCAGATCACAGCTGCTGGACACTTCTACAGTGATCCTGTTTATGACAGCATCTTCCAGCAGATGGAAAGGCACGCAACATACACAGCTGCTGGCTGCAGGAAAATTTCATGGGGGGGGGAGAAAGCAAAGGGCAGTGGTGGCTACTTGAGAGCTGAAAACACTGCTTACACTTCTGATGAGGAAGTGATAAGCAAGTACCAACACTTGGAACTTGCAGCCCTGCCACCTATAAACCAGGAGGAGGCAGAATGTGCTCCAGGGACAGACCAGGCAGTGGTTAAGAGCAACACTAGCAGCTAGGGGTGCTAGTGGAGCATCCAGGAAAAGGAGGTTACCTTGACATGTACAATGTGTTACTTTGACTGTCAGAGCAACTATCTTCAGAAAGAAGCAAGAAGGAAGAACAAGGAGGGAAGAGGAAAGAACTGTCTTGGGTTTGCTTCTTCGTGTCTACAGGTTATGTCTTGGCAGCACCTCTGTCAGCCTGCCTCTGCCCTGCAGGTAGGCAGTTGTTTCCTGACATACCGGCAGACAAGGCTCTTGATCATCATGATGAGAAATGGAAGCAAGCAATATGCAGAAGGGAAGTCAAAGGGACAGAGAGGGAAAGGGAGACAGACAAATTCCTCCCCCAAATCTGCAGCTGTATCACTGAGACTGGTCTCTCAACCAGACCATCCTCGTGCAGGACAGTGACAATTGTCCAAGGATATTCCTGACACCACGAAAAAGCCCCTTTCTGGAGATGAAAAGTATCAGCACTTTTACTTAGCAGAGGACTATCTGTACCCATGAGAAACAGATTTTAAAATATTGAGCTCCCATGCACTGGTGAGACCTCACCTGGAGTATTGCATCCAGTTCTGGGCTCCCCAGTTCCAGTTCAAAAGAGACAGGGATCTGCTCGAGAGAGTCCAGTGGAGAGCTAGAAAGATGATGAAAGGACTGGAACACCTCACTTAGGAGGAAAGGCTGAGAGTCCTGGGGCTGCTTAGCCTGCAAAAGAGAAGACTGTTTACAAATATCTGAAGGGTGGGTGTCAAGTAGAAGGGGCTGGTCTCTTTTCAGTGGTGCCCTGTGGTTGGACAAGAGGTGATGGTAGCAAGGGGAAAACACAAGTAAGAACCAGTAAGAACAGAGTAAGATGAATAATTTGTTCCTCTTACCCCAAAATGTAAAATCAATGGACATAAATCAGTATTTCAGATTACAGTAAGGAACTGCTGTAATCTTAGTCATAAACTTAAAATTTTATTTCCACAAGAAGTCACTAAGGCAGCTTAATGAAAATAACTATCTGCCTTCACTGACAGAGGTATCAATTTCCTACTCGTATTATGTCATAGATTTTTGACCCCCAAATCCTATTCCAAAACAATTTTTAAGGGTGTCTTATTATTCTTGCCTTAAGAGCTAAACAATAAAGAAATTCTTGTCAGAGCTGTGCAGGATCACTGTTAAAGATGCTTGAACTACTTTTCTCTTTAAAAGGAAAACATTCATTCTGCAAGCTGCAAGATCAGTCCCAGCAACAGCTTCTCAGTAGTTAACTGTCTGTGCTGTGGCTATCAAGGAGATAGTAAATTACATCTAAAAAAACCTCACAAACCAAAACCACAACTACAGACCTCTGCAGTCCTAAAATAGTAAAATATTATATATGGCAGACTAAACGTTCAAGTGGAAAAATGTGTTGTAGGGGATTTTTTATTGTTTGTGGGGTTTTGTTTGGTTGGGATTTTGTTTTTAGAAAAATGTTAAAACTTTCAAACAAAGTAGGAGGCCTTAAAGGTCTCTCAAAGACTTTTGGGGAAAATGTGCTAACATTTTGTAAAGGTTTGGATAGAATTAGCTTCAAAACTTAGTATCTTTCAATGGTACCCTCTCATCAGTTGGTGAAGTAACCGAATTTGTCATGACATGTAAACAGCAGTTTGGTAGGAGCTGATTTTCTTTATTTCACATTTGAAGTTAAAGCATTTTGACCGAAACAAATACAAGTATCCAAATACACCCTGAGTTTTGCATAACTGATCATATCTTTTCAATTTCTGCAGCTACAGACAACAACAAAACGCTAATAAACAACTTGCTCGCATTCAGAAGTCTCCAAGATGCTGCTTTAACACCTGACATTGAGAAAAAAACTCCACACTTTCTTTGCCTTGAATCTGCCAGTAGGAACTACTGCACGTCTGGAGCATTATATCAGCTCTGCAGATGCAAATACTAATACGCTGTCAATACAGATTTGACAAGTTTAGAGACAGAGCTGTTGCTGCCCTTCAGCTCTACAGGCATCACATGGGAGCTCAGCTTGGAGTTGAACAACTTGCCTTGTCTCTTGCACCTTGCTTCTACAACTGGCTGGGGCTCACAGTGAAAGCTTCCAGCTTCCACTGCACGGCATAGTGGCAAAGCTCTTGTTTTCACAGGAATCACCAGCTTCTAGCTCCAACCAGTCACACATGAATACTAAGAATGGAGAACCTCTCAGTCAAGCAGACTGGCTCTCTGAATGCAAATGCGAGCTGGGAATCAATTTTCAAATAGCAAAGACACTGAAAGGGATACGAATTGGTACACAAAGCAGCCACGAGGAGTTTGTAGACTGGATCTCAGTTTCCTCTGATCATGGAATAAATCAAAGTGGATTACAAAATGTTGACTATTTGTCTTGGTTCTGGAAGATATCCGTAACTGTGATTCAGAGATCACTAAGCAAAGAAACTTCAGGGGTGAAAACAAGTGGTGTAAGCTTTAATTTAAAATGAAACCCAAATAAGCTGTAGCTGTAACTGTGTAGTACAGTTACAGTGTAACTGCTGCTGGGAAAAACAACCCCAAACAATTTTAAAATTAACTTTGAAGAAAGTTATCTACCCAAGTAACATGATACAGTAGCTGGAAAAAAACAGACTAAAAATTATTGTGAAGCAATATATATGACACAAGAGCTCCTATTAAAATAAGCTCAACTTGTATAATGGAGATCTGTGCTAAAATGAAAGGAAATCACTCAAAGCAAAATACATGAGAAAATATGTTTAGATTTTGAGTAAGAGAGAATGGTTTCATACTGATCCCTCAAATTAACTGGAAGGCAGTCAAGTTACAGGACACTCCGAATGAATGCTTCTTTCACACGCAGCAAATGGGGAGACAAGGAAGAGAGAGAAAAGAAACTGTCAAGAGAGGAAGTTCGGACCACAAGTTAAAAAAATGCCAGTGTTATATATAGCAAATGATATTTGCAGGTAGAGGAAAGGTATCAGTTGATAAGTTCAGGATCAAATGTGGTATCGAGGTTATTCATGAAAAGTCTAAATAGCAACTACACAAGCAGAACAGTTGATTTGTCCCCTGGAGAAACACATCCATGTGAAGTATTCACAGGGAAAGCCAACACAAGCAGGGAAAGAGAACAGAGAAGAGTCATTAAAGGTGTCAAGAAATACATACAGCTGAGAATCACAATCATATAACTGTCAGTTAGCAGTATAGTTTAGACATGGTATATAGGAAAGAGCAGATGGCCAAGAACTGACCCTTGTGAGAGGCACTTGAGAGAGCAAGGGGCTTGTCACATAAAAAGTGAACAAATACACACCTTCTTTTATTCTTTAGAGATGTGTAGAAAAATGCCCACAATAAAAGGATGGGGCAGGCACTTGGATGAGAGATTTGTAGAAACAGTGGCTATTTAAGGAGGAGAAAATGAAATAAAGAATAACTACACACAGAGACTGCAGAGAGTTCCTCAAGGCAGTCATCATTATCTAGAGTTAGGTCAACCTCAAATATAATTTCTTGACAAGTATTTTAAAAAGCCTATGAGTCAGGTCTAACAGGGAGTGTCTCTTCTCACTACCAAACAATTCCTGATAAAAATGTTCCTTAGTTGGAGGATTTTATATCAGGCCTTTTATAGATATGACATTTAAAACTTTTATTAGCTGAACAATCTAAGCCAACTCTTAAAAAGCAAAGCAGCAGGTAGGAAAGCTCACTCCAGGTATTGGGTACATTTACCCATTTATTTAAATTATCTAACTAGATAGCATTGTAAAATTAAAATGTCACTTGTCAGCACCTATCAGAAATAATTGGTGCTGTACATTTCATGAACAAACCAAAACTGAAGACTCTGTAAGGGCCTAACTAGAAACTCAGTCTATGCCAAACTCTTCTCTCAGGGCCTGAACAGCTTCTAGATTATCCCTCTGCTTCCCTCAAACTAAAGATTTAACAGAACATGCTTATTACTTCAAGAAACCAAATTGTCACCACAGGAAACACTTATGATAGAAATGCTTAATAAGCATCGACTGCTGTAACGATATCATAGAACAAAGTGGTTAATGAAAAAAATAGAATGGTACTATGAACTAGCTCAAAACTCCTTAAACAGTAAGCCAATACTATCTATTTTGTTAAGAAAGAAGTCTTAATAGAAAATTCTTGTAACTTTTTGGATTTTTTTACTATCTAGATATTGGTTGAACATGGAACAATGCCTAAATCTACAGACAGAAGAACAGGTCTAAGTTCTAAGCTTCATATAACTCATATAACATCTATGTATGGCATATGTTTGGTATGTCCTTCACAAGGGCTGGAGGCAAAAAATGGGAGAGTCCTCTCCAGACGTGAATGAAGCACAGGCCACCTAAACAAGAAGGTCTGTAAGTCTGAAAACTACTGTGTCCTTTTACTAAAACTTTGTCTTCCAAATCAGTAAGAAAATGGAATAGCTGAAGCTGCCTTTTTATTACTGAGATCCAAAAAATGGGAATAAGACAGACAACAAGGAAGACAGAAGAGTAAGTGAAGATTAAAATGTTTTAAGTCACAATGATGTATCATATGCACAACATTACAGAGCACATAAAAACCTAACACCCTAATATGATTACTTTAAAGTGTTCTATTGACAATATGCTTATGATATATTGTGATTTAAACCAGTTTGTTTCTATTGAAGCAGCTCTACAGCTTTAAATCCCACTGCAACTTTGCACGTCTGCTGCCTTTTATATTCTTCTACATCAAATGACAGATTCTGCTGAATATTTACTCACTAAAAACCTTGGTGGAATTTGCAGACCTTGATTTTATTGTAGGATTGTAACTCTATATAAAGTTACCAGATCTTCTGCTTAGCATCATGGCTTCAAGAACTGGAGTAACCTCAAGCAAAATTCTCCTTTGGTTGATTTTTCTCACTGTCAAAACTCCTCTGCTTAGTAATCTTGATTTCAAGTGTCCAAAAATTGTTAAAAGTTCAGTACACAAAAGGCATCTCTGCTGCATTGTCAGACCAAGACTCAGCAAAGAAATATGAAATACAAATACTTTACAGAAATATTTATATTTTACAGGACAGATTTCTAATCCTGCTTCAACAGGTAAAGACAAACACATGCTAAGTACTTATGGAAAAACCTACCATTCAAGATAGAAATTAATGTTCACATACTTACACATATAGCTTTAAGTTACACACATAGCTACTTGGACATAATACTCTAAGAAACTTTGCAGTATAAGTAGATAAATAAATGTATGAATGAATATTTCTTATTTTCAGGTTTTAAATAATGCACGTTTCCAAGCCAAACATATAAGCTGGTAATGTAACATATTGCTCTGAAAGCACTGAATAGACCAGCAAAGAAGGGAAGGTTTATTAAAAACACAGATAGTGTGGTATGCCACAAGTGGGATGAGTAGTTTTGCCAGTATATGACAACCAGCAGCACAATGACAAGAATAAAACCCCAGAACTCTGCAACAGAACAAAGGTTTCTTTTTGTCACATTCTATTTCAAGTCATCTGATCTTGAGAAATCAAAGGAATAGTTCCATTACCTTAGCTTTCATTCTTAAGTTGCAGTGCAGAAAGATCACAACTTGTAAGAAATGTAGTAAACACATGGATCGTTGGTTTAGGTGTTGCTGGCAATAAAACCTTCTCCACCCACTATGAGTGCAGTGTTAACATCCCTTTCATATTCAAATTTTAAAAGTTAGTTGTAAAACAGAATAAAGAATACATCCAGCATCTTTTCACTGACTTTATTTACAGTGCTTCTTGGTGGCAAAAGTGTCTGCATAAAATATGCAGATTTGCTATGAATACACCACAATTCTCAGATTCCTTTGAGGCATACTAATATTGGTGCCTCAAAAAAACCCAACCCAACCCTGTTTTGTACCCCAAGTTCCACAGGCACAAAGACATTGAAGAGTCTCGCCTTCCACAAAATGAACTTGAGGGAAACTAGGGACATAGCAGAGACATCTCTCTCATGTTCTTTTTGTCTTTGCCAGTGATTTTCATTAAGTCCTATTATTAAACGACCTGTCCAGATGGGCACAGTCTGTTCTGAGCAACTGACCTGCATAACAGCACATCTATAAAATGACCCTCCCACTTCCACGGCAGGTCCTGTGTTTCCAGCATGACACCCATGCTGCAGGACTGGATGTGAGCTCAGCCCAGCTCGCCCAAGCATGGTGGTTTTGCTCTACTCTCACAACATGCATCACCTGGAATGGCAGTGTGAACCAAGCACTGGCAATGTTCAGCTACAAATACATGGATTTCAACTGCTGATGTAAAGAAGTCAGCTTAGGGAAAACTAGTGAAGCACCATTCGCTTCCATTCACCCTAGTAAAAAAAGCACATGCATCAACATAAGCAGGACAACTAAACCAAATCATCTGAAATACACCTCATCTTTCACTTGCCATCGCTCTCTGCAGAAGAAAAGCATGTTATACTGCAGCTCTGAAAGCTTTGAGGGATTTCACAGCTATTTCTATTATTTTAGTTTGTTTAGTGTTTGTTTTTAATAAAAAAAAATTCCATCAAAACAAAGCAATAAGTTGATAGCAACATAATTCAGTTCAAGTATCACAGTATTACTTTAGTCAGTAGCCTGGCTTCCTTCACAAATTGCAGTTATTTAGAGAAGCTAACTAGTTTGAAAAAGAAATACATTTGTAAGAAACAAACAATGACAGGGCAATAAAACAGAGGCTAAGAAGAGCATGGCATTCAAGGGAGGCAAGCAATCCATGGAAAGAAAGCTCCTTTAATAACTACATTTGCCAGAAAGCATAGAACTAATTCTTGTTCCAACGTACATCACGTATTCAGAGACCTTAAATAGCAGACATTAGTACCTGGCATTCAGGCAGAGCTGTTGAAGTATACTGATTGTAAGCATAAATGTTCATATTACAAAACAGGCAGATGGTCTACTTCACCAGAAACATTACAGTCTGACATTTGTTATCAATTGTACTGATTTAATACTAATGAGGGTAAATGGAAGCAGATTTGCAAAAATCTGTCCCTCAGGAAGATGTATGTGTATCTTTAAAAATGTTTTACTTCAAATATATCATGCTATGGTACCACGAGGAATAATGGTATATTTTTATCTACAGCACCACTCAGACATTCACACAGAGCTTTCAGGACAGTAACCAAAACCTACAACTACAGGAGAATACATTTATTCGGGAAAAGAAGCAGAGGTGGTGTTTCAGGATCCCTGCCATAGTGGCAGATAAATTTAGATTAAGCTTTCTTTTTATGATATTATAAAATGCCATTTACCCATTCATAGACTTTTGTTCACAAGCAGAGTGATTCTAAGGTAAGTACAGTAAGGGTAAGTTATGCTTACTCCAAACACCCAAGTGCTCTGCTTCCAGTTGACCTGTCCCTTCCAACACCACTCACTGCAGGCAGGAGAAAGAAGTAAGGGCCACCAGGCTCCCCCCAGCACAAACAACTACCAGGTACCCAGGACAGGTTAAGCAGGGCATCCTGCCCCATCACCATCATTGGCTGTGTTATGGACCATGGGGTAAATCAAAGTCCAAACTGATGAACATTAAACATGAGGCATAAATTACCAGAGCTTTCTCAAGCCTAACACTTCTCCTTAGGCTTGTTCTAGTGCATGCAGTTACTTTGGGTCTTAACAATCACTAAGGCTACGTTTCTAATAATGATGAAAAGGTGAAAGTGTTCCTAGCAAGGCATTGCCTGGCCACCAGTGTTTCTCTGTAGTGACCATATTACTATCTCTGAGATTTCTGTTATCAGTAACAGTAAAGTACACCAAGTCTTAAAAGCATCTTTTCAAATACAAATTAACAACCAACATCATGCTCTTGCAAAAAGGTGCTGAAAGATGGTCAAGGCTCTGTTTTAAAGTTCATTCTTAAATGTGCTGGTGGTGGTAACAGAAGAGCAGGGAGGCAGGCCATTTGGTGAGCTGCTGACCCTCAACACATTGACTATGGACAGGACAGATCCCCAGAGCACCCCAATTCCTCATCTGGCAGGACACGCCAGGGCAGGGAGAGAGAGCCCTTACAGAGGGCTACAACAAACTGACACTACAAAAGCTCCTTGCTTGTTTTGCTCCCTTCAGATACTTTCCTTTCTGTCCCATTTCTTCTGTAACACCCAAGGAAGTGTGATCAAACACACAGCAGTTTGTTACCTTCTCATTAACTATGCAGCATCAATTCCATGGAGATTCTGTCTTTCCTCAAACCACTCTGAGCACAAGCACAATTTAAGAGTGAGGTGTAACAAGACAGCATTTATGTTACAAAATTACATCACTTCAATTTCCATCAAACACCAAAACCTGAGAACTGATTCGGACTAACAGTGAAATCCTAGATCTCTTCTTTTATAACCAGAACTGTAAATACTGTTATACACTCATTTACTATCTAATTGAAAGCTGATGCCTGTTTACTATCTGAGGATAGATTACTACGGGGTTTATTATGAAGTCAAAATATATTTGTTTCTAAACATCCATATACTGTATCAAACAAATATGTGCAATAAAGGGCTAAAGAGGTGTTCCAAATAAGTCTTTTAACCAAATCTGTCTATAAGCTATTAACAGAAAAATAGATTGTATTCTGTTTATCACTGCTCAGAAACACTGGTTTGAGCTAAGATAGTCCAACACTGTATATTGAAGGTCAGGTATTAAATATTTTATATGCCCAATTTTGTAACATTTTATAGTAAAGACATGGTCATTGGCAGTAACTCCTCAATAAGTCAGAAAGGAAGATTCTATTCCTTGCCCAGATTGCTGTATTAGCATACTGTAAAAATATGTGCTGTACTTCCAGATGAGATAGAAGTGCCTCTGGTATGGTTAAAATTCTAAGAAAACTCAACTGTCCACACTGCAACACACTTTCTCTGAAGCTTCTACACTGGAACACAAGACATCAGTTATCTGTCATGTTTAAGCAATTAGGTGCTACCGAAACAATCAAAACCCTAATTTACACGAGATACAGTGGGTGCCTTTCCCACCCCCCTCTGGCTACACCAGATAGTGTAACTGATCTAAACCAGTACAGTCACTCATTTCACACGGAGCGGAGGGGAAGAGGGCAAAGAGTGTTTGGGGGGTTTTTTAATTTTTTTTTTAAGCAAAGGGAAGATGTGTGATCTCACCTGTAAGGAACAAACTGGAAACACACAAGATACGTCAGTAAATGTTTTACATACTGGGATTGTCATCCAAATAAATACCCGAATTTTTAATACAATTATTTCCTCATAGACAACTAATAGCATAAATGTATGCTACTACTTTTTTCCAACAAGATTTTCAGAGGCCAAGCAGAGAACTAAGCAGACAGAAATAATTTTAGAGTCAGACTCCTAAAGCAGAATTTGTCTTTTCTGACATTCAGCAAGATGTCTGCTGCTGTTTTGCAAACACTAGCATCTAGAACATGAGCAACATCAAGTCTACCTTCCTAGCAAAAAGATATAAACAAATCCATCAGTGTCATTTAGCAAGGAGACAGGCGACTGGACACCACCACGAGACAGACAGAGGGAAAGAACAATAATTTGCTTTAACTCCTTCATTCTTTTTAGACACTCTTGTGAATCTACAGCAGTGGAAACTTGTACTCACTTGTTTTTTTCTTTTCTACAGTACAGGGCTGGGTCTTATTTGTACAATTTAATACTTTAAAGTGATCTGCTGTATTAAATTAGTATACATATATGCACATATACTTTATGTACTCTCTCTCTTCTGCATGCAATATGAAAATACCAGAGTCTAATTTTGAAAAGTTACTAAAAAGGCACAATATACAGAAGATCAAAGTCTTTTTTTAACTAAAAATGCATCTCCTGGAGATATGAACTACTTTTCTTCTTGCAGTTTTTGTTTTGCCCTGTCCCTACATAATCACAGTCTCATAGCCCTCTGTTACCACTGGTAGTGAGCTTGGGGTTTTTTGACTCAGGATCAGAATACAATGGATAACTTCTATTCCAAAAGTCAGAAAACAGAACTATTTGTAAATTATTTCTTTTAAATTAAATTAGGCACTTAGACATTGTCATATGCCAGGCAGTAAATACTATTTTCTTTAATTACTAAAGAGAGGTGACAAGCTTTTGCTCTTTATTTTCTCTTTTCTTAGTAAAAAAAAAAAAAAAAAGGAAACTGTGACAGCTCCCCCCC
>VWZY01005155.1:125212-163196 GCA_013399075.1 Chloroceryle aenea | reverse complement strand
CCCCCCCCCCCATTGCTGTGCCTGTCCTCCTGGATCAGCTGGAAGAGTCTGATGCAGGAAAATACTGATGGACCAGCAGACCATTTTATATACCTTCAGCTTTGGTTTTGGATAGAAGCTAAAGCATGCTTATTGACAAAAATATATCATTACTGTAAGCCCCACTTTGTTTCCCATGCCGAGGTAAAATCTATTGCTAAAATGTGAATGGTAGTCTGTTGTTTTTTTCAGAAAAGCTGAATCCATTTGTTTTAACATAAAGCCCTGGAACCACCTTCCTTGAAGCTGCACACAATAGCATCATATGAACTAGCAGTAAGTAGGTATTTGAACTGACACTTGCAAAACTGGGAGTAGGAATGCACAGTTGCTTTTGCTTTGGACAGACAACACCACTTCCTTCCACAGTTCCCAAGAACTTCACTTAGCCCATAAAGCTGTGTGAAGAAAGAGGTACCTGGAAGGAAATGGTTCTAGGGAAACAACAATTAAAAGTTCTGAAGTGTGAAATAAAGAGTTTCCGCTGACTTCTTCAATTCCTTCACACTTTACTGACAGAACACATAGCAAATTAGTTATGACAACCTGTGGGTAACGTTCACTACAGTTCCAAAATACAGAGGTTTAATTTTGAAATTTGATCAATACTCACACTATCTTACATACCATGTTAATTAGTAAAAATGCTGTGAAATTTTCTTGGAGATATTTCTGAGGTACCATTTCAGTATTTGTTACCAAATGTAAATAAATCTCCTGACTGCAAATATTGATGACAGTTAATGCAAGTATTACGTTGTTAGAAGAGTTTCAAAGTGACTTAGATGAGGCATGCAAAGAGGATAAAAATAGAACTAAGCATATGGGAATGAAACCATGAAGCCATAATTTAGATACATGCAGAAAAAGCAAAGTCCTTTTTCTTCTCAACAAGAGAACTATTAGAACACAAAAGAGCCCCAAACAAACCAACCAACCAACCAGCTTTAAGGACTAACTCTGAATACTTTTCAAAATCCCTATACAGCTTTGCAGCAGGAAGGTACTCATTACAAGCACGTGCTCTAAAAAGGCCTCTATGTAAAACGTTGGTAAATTATTTTACAAAGGAGATCTAGCAACCCTCAGACTACATGCATAATAAGGAATTAATGTTGCAAACACGAAAAGGTCATAAAAACCCGGGCAAAGACAACAGAAGTTAATCATAGATTTCATATATTCTTTAAGACTTTTGCCTAGTTTATCACCTGTAATCCTGACAAACCTCTGGGATTTGCAGGCTAACAGCATACGCATGACAATCACTGACATCTTCTAACCCAGAAATCTGCATGTGTGTTTCTGTAATAGGATTAAGATTCATTTCTATGAAATTGTATGCAAGTGTAAGCCAACAGTAGTCCTGAAAGCAGTAGCCCTGTGTTCCACTGCTTCCACCTAGGTCTGTGCATCTCTCCCCCTTGTCCTATCCCAAAGTTTGTAGTTTCCCTATTACCAGAGGTCACCTGAGTTAAATGCTCATTTTCACCAGGTCAGTTTTAACCTGGGTCCATTCCTCTTTCTGTATCTGGCCCCAGCCACTCTAATTCCTGCACAGGCAGGCAGAGGCTGCAATACAGCAGGCACAGGCAGGGACACTTAAGAGTGTTCCTGAAACTATGATCTTCACCTTGTAACATGGCTTCACAATCTGTATCCAGCAAGAATTACGCCGTGAATTATAAACCCATCCAGACTTAAAAAAATATTGCTTTTTCTCATTTTGTCCTAGCAAGGGCACCATGAAAATTTAAGGAGGCCAAACAAGAATCGCTCATTCTCCCCTTGTCTACTCCTCCTCTTTTCCTGTATTGCCAATCTCAAGCATTTATTTACCAGTGACAATTCACATACATAATTCAGTTTTCCATATAAAAGTCACTGGGTTTTGGAGAAGGTTGTCTCTTGGTAGCTAGACTTCTACTGCTTATTTCTCATTTTCTTCTTTACATCCAAATCCAGGCATCGCTACCTAAGCCATTTCATCTTTAGACATACAAGCTGGAAAATGTCATATTATCATACAGGTCTGAAGATTGGGTCTTACAGAGAATGGTAAATAGTCAAAGGTAGGGAAGTTGATCAAGATAGCAATTGTTAACACACACACAATAGCATAGGTTTCTTCACTGCTGAAAAGCCACAAGCAGTTTGCAGCGATGAAAACCCTTTAATACAAAACTGAATTTCCCGATACTAAGGTATATTCAGGTCTTCTCAAGTATGTAAATTCATAAAAGCATTTAAGGAACTGTTTTAGACAGAGTCAGTATTTGTATTTGAAATCAGACCAATACATTGTGGAGTGTTCTCTGGCTGAAAGGCAAGTCTTCTTATCTGGACAAAATAACTCAAGCTATGTTTTCTGCTGTGCAGTCACAACAACTCTTGCAATGATGTCTCTTCCTCTTTTACTGGGGGGTGGGGGAGAATAATCCATGACCTTACTGGGTTCTTTAAGAAGAAAAGACACCATGGTGCCAGCTGATTGTTTTAACCTGATTTTTCCAGGAAACTAATGTTATTATAAGAGGACTAAACACAAAATCATAACATTTGAACCACGTTGTCCAAGTTCTATCAAATTTGGCAAAATGCTAGATGTCTCAGATAGGAGTTTCACAGAACTTAGAGACCTTACAGAAAAATAAGATGCAACACAGTGACTCCTGAGAGAAAAGCAACCTTAGCTTTGTTCCTTTTCCCTTGGCGAGATGGCAATCTGCTAGTTAATCTACTGGGCATCTGACACTGGAGACTAAAATACATATGGAATGAACCTAGAAAAAAAAATAGGTTTTAGGTCTACTACTCAAGGAACAATTTGATTCATGTTAATGGAGCACTGTCCAGTCACAGTACCCAAAACAAGCAAACAGAACAGAACAAAACAAAACAATACTTCAACAGCAGATACATATAAAACATACACATAGATAATTTGAGTAAGTCAATACCAATTAAATAAAAGGGATGAAAACCACCACAATTATTATTGGGACTGGATAGCTTTAACTATCTTGGTAGCGTACAATATAACAATGTAGATTTGTGCTGAGGTGCCTAAACAAAAGACAGAGCATATCTCTTTTTGTCAAAATGCCCAGGTAATATGATAAACATTGAAATAGAACAGTGAAAAAACCTCGCAGCATTTATTCTTCATACAAATGGATATTACTTGTCTATGCAGGCTCTTGAGGACACATGCACCCTTTTAAAGGCATGTTTTTCCAGGTAGGTTTTTTGGTTTTTGTTTTTTTTTAAGAAGAAAATACCATTGAAAGAAAAACCTCCAATAAAATAAGGAGCAGAATAACTGATGCCCCCAAAAACCTAGATCAGATAGAAATTATTGTTGACTCATATTGTAAATTGTCTGTCCAATACAAGCTTTCAGAGTAATGTAACAGAGAAAAAAAATGGTTTCCAATCACTGCCATCCATCATCCTGGTAAACAAGTAAAATGTATACTTTGCCATCTGCTAGCTATTAGTTTGTGTAATCATAAAATATCATGTAATGTAATCATAAAACCCACTATTATTACCTACTCTTTCAATTTATAAGCAAATACTTCTGTCAAATGATTTCATGCTAGCATGGGGCCTGAACCTTCTGCACTGCTTACCATCAATCTAGTCGTCAATCTAAGATAAATCTGTCTGTTTGGTGATCCTACATTTGGAAAATGATCAGCATGGCAGTACTCTCCTGGATCCCAGAAATCATGTGCAGAGAAGGGGGAGTAAATGATCCAGCAGTCAATGACCTGAACTGTTCAATAACAAGGGCTACAAGACAGTCACTGCACTTGATCAGACATAGATGCCACTAAGAAAGAAGAAAATTCTCAGTTCTAAGATTTAATTATTTCTTCTGCACCATATTCTATTTAGTTTTGATATTTATCTTAAGCATATATGTATGAGAAAGAGCCCTAGAAAACCTACAAGTCCCCAAACTCCATCTTTTAAAGGTACAGTAGAAGCAGCTTTATTCTAAAATACTGAAGTCAGAGGAAATACTTTTTTTTTTTTTTTTTAAATATATTTACAACCAAAACTACCCATGAGAAAGCAAACACATTAATGTGCAGCTCTGTAAGGAAGCTGGTAACATTTCACAGTGATATGCATTACTAAAATATTTTTACTTTTAAATGGCACTGATCTTATTCCCAGTAATTTCTCAAAAACTAAAAGGGGAAGGTCACATAAAATGACATTCACTATTTCCAACAGCTCAAAGAACTTGGCAAAGATATTACACCACCAGACCAGGAGCAACAGGTGATTGCAGCTGTTTAAAGCTCAGACACTTACTCCTTATTACATGGTTTTACTTGATGCCAGACCAAAAAAAAAACCAAAACAAAAACCCAACAAAAAACCCACCACATCAGGGAAGATTCTGATTAAAACTCTGAAATTTTTCCCCTCCAGCTAAATACCCAAAGCAAAGGTAATAGTCTAAGTGACACACTAACCATTATTTCAGCTGCACATGACTCCTGTTCGCTCAGGTAGGTGATTCTCTGCTGACTGTAGGGCTGGAATCTGCTCCTGCAGTGGCAGAATGAAGTTGCATGGCATACTATGGGAACACCTGGGCTTTTGGTGACCTACCAGGTGCCACTGTAAATTGAAATGGTAACTTTTTAAAGATGTAACAGATCCACTCTGGATTAATGTCTCAAGCTGTAGAAGTACCTTGTCTTTCTTCAGCTCAGCCATTTCAGGACCAACCTGTTTATAGCCTATTGGAAACCTACATTTTCTACCATGTCTTGGACATGAAAATTGTGACATATTCCAATAATATTATCTCTACTCATAAAGGCATAGTCCAGGGGCCCAAAGCAATTAATTGTAAAAACATAGCCAAAGAGACAGGAGAGAGATTATGCTCTAAAAAACTAAGTATGAAGTCCATGCTGTGTGGGAACAGCAAGCCCTGTGCCACCTCATTGCTTTTTGGGATGAGCACCCGGAAGTCTGCAGCAATCCAGACTTTCTTTGAGGCAGTAGCCACTTGGCCTGGCATACTGTGCTGCCAGTCCACTTTGACTCCTCTTCCTTGAAGGGCTCTCATTCAGACTCCTGAAATAAGGAGCAAAATCAACCAGCTTTCTCAAACACATCTATCTTCCAAATCTAATCCAGTGATCTTCTCCAGGAGTTTGTTAAATAGTCCTGCAGGTCATAGGACACACTGTCACAATGGTGAAGAAGTAACAATTCAAATACCACTCTTAAAAACTATGCTATGCTGCAATGGGATAATTTAGAAATTATGAAATGAAATGCATATAACAGCAAGTGAGATTTCCCATTTAAACTAAATATTAATACATTCATTGCAAAAATATTCTTTTATGTGTTATGATGCAATCTTTAATTACATAATCACATATTTGCTACAGTGTCCATGACTGATACCACAGGATGCATGCACAGGAAAACAGAAGTACAATTATATCTACAAGCATCAATCTCATTTTTTTAACTTCCTAAACCTTCTGTGTCTTTTGGACTTCACTTCGAAATCTAAATGGAATTTGTTATCTATATATTGCATTTATGAAATTAGACAATTAATGCTGTCATAAAAAGATGTACATGAATAACAGAAATGAGACAATGATATTAAAGTGGTTTTCAGTCTGGAAGAGGTTTTGTTTCCTAAGATGCATCCTTTAAGTCTAGACAGTTTGACTATTAATGCCACAATCTTTCTATCACTGAGAGTGGAAAATTCAAGGAAGTCTCCATAAACAAAAGGCACTTCCTTCTTTCTAGATAAATTCTGTGACTATACCATATAGTGTACGACACCAACAAAGGGATGCTCTACAGGTACTGAAGAGGACTGCAGTATACGATTATGCAGTGTTTTTCAGCTGGGCACAGGGAGAGAAATAAGTCAAGAGGGGAAAAAAAAAATCTGAAGAAACCTCACAACCCCCTACAGCCCCTTCCCCTAAACAAACCAACATGCATCCTGCACCCTTATAACATGAGGAGGAGGGAATGCCCCAAGAGAGCCATATACAATGGATTTGGTTTATGTCAGCACAAAACATATACTAGCAACGCAGTGCAAGAATTAATATATTTTAGTTTGATTTTAAGCTTCTTGAGATTGAAAATTCCCTTCAACCATAGAAGTTTGACTTTCTTACCTTAACTACATGGTTAATTTGCAGCCAAACCATAAAACATTTTGCTATCACCAATTCTATGCTTTTCCAGAAAGTTCTTTTTAGTTCTTTACAGTATTTCCCTTTTAGTCTAAGTATTTGTTTTCAGAACTCATGATCTCTAACCCTTTCAGAATTCAGAATCCACAGGATCTAACCCAGAAGTATTTTGGTGCATAGCTGTTACTGCTGGCTGTAAAGAAAGTGCAGAAAAACACTTGCTTGACCATTTTTCTTCTTCATTAATAGCCACTTCTGCCAATGGTAGACATGATAAAAACTGTCAGCACTAACCAAAAATGTTTACTTGGCTACCAAGACAATTCTTCCACAACAGCAGCAGCAGAGAGGAGCACAGCTCTGGCACCTAACAACGCTAACTTGACCTGGAAGATTGGTCTTCGACATGAGACTACATCTGCCAATCTACCCAAAGAGTGCTGGATGGAGTTGATGCCATTGTAAGCAATACAACAACCAGCTCTGCACCAAGTCAGAATGGTATGGATAGGTGACACGCGATCCAACGTAAAACCTGCTTACAGGAAATGAGTCAAGCAAAAATATTTGGTACAAAATAAACCAGAAGAGTGAATTAATACCGAGTTAGAATTTGCAGTGTATGGGCATTTTGATCCAGTACAGGGGTACTAGGTACTCCAAGCACTGGTTTACTGCACTGTTGAATCAGAGGGTGTTCTGAAGATGAGGAAACAGATGTACCCGACTGAAAACATGGGAAGTGGGATGCAATGTGCAGAGCCCAGCTGCTAGGCAGATTGGAGCAGGGGAGAAGCCACAGCAGCAAACAGGAGGACAAGTCAGGAACGCCCCAGATGAAAAGCAGGTGTTACGGAGGTTGGGTTTAGGTGGAATAGCTAAAAGGCCACTTTCCCCCTCCCACACTACCCAGTGAATCTCCAATACATTTATGGCTTTTTATGCACAAGATGAAAAACCTAATTGCCACTTGGCAATGTGTACCTGCAATAAATATAGAAGTACTATTTTCTAAGAAAGAAAAGGCAGCGTAACCAGAAAGTAAATTATAGCTATTAATTCCCAGTCCAAATTTCTTATGTTATCCATTATATATCTTTGCAATTCTATTATAGCTATGAGTTCATGACAGTCAGATCTTGTCTGAACACCTGCTACTTTTAAATGACAGCTCTCTCACTTGAACTAGCAGTTGGGGGGGGGGATTAATAATCCATTCAATTTCTCACAATTGTAGTCAACACTTTAACTCTCCATAACAAATGGCCATACGAGATTTTAACTCTGTAACAAACGACTGTGCACCACTTTAACAACTCATAACAAATGACTATGCAACACAACAATAAAGTATCCTCCCTAATTTTAGATGAGTAAATAAGGAAGATAAATATGAAGAAAAAGAGATTTGGATGCAAGATCAGCACACCTATCCATGTTTTCAACAAACATCTGAGTTACGAGACCAAAATTGTGCATAGATTGAGGATTTGCTTGCATTTCTAATGCATACTTTTTAAGATATAGATAATAATGTATTAGCAGGAAAAAAAGTGTTGGTTTCCAGCATTTCAGATTCGATGATGTGTTTACCAAAAGATTACATAGTACTATGAATAACGGAAGGAAAATGTTTCATACAGCTACATGTTAAAATCATCAGCTGTTTCTGGTAATACATACCCCACCTTCCTCAGCCTGTGCTCACGTACCTGGCTGGAGGCCTTCATGTGCTAGATTTATCTTTAGCACTCTGTATTCCTAATGCAAGGAATACATCCTCCCAGGAATACAACCTTCATCTGCTGCACTGCATATTGCACAGACAGCTCCTTCCCACACAGGTCTATTGGCAAACAAACATGCTAACAAAAATGCTGAAGCATTAAGGTCAAGTACATCAGCTAAGGCCACGGGGGAACACAACAGTGGATTTAGACAACACACCCACTACAACACTAAGTCAGTGCAACAGGTTGTCTATCAGTCTTCATATTTTATTAACCTTTTTATACTTTCTTGTATCATGTTCAGTCTCAAAGAACAGATCTCCTTGGGATCCACCCAAGGGTACTGAGAGAGCTGACAGAAGTTCTCACCAAGCCACATCCCATGATTTACCAGCAGTCCTGGCTAACCAGTGAGGTACCAGTTGACTGGAAGTTAGCAAATGTGATGCCCATCTCCAAGAAGGGCTGGAAGGAGGATCTGTGGAGCTACAGGCCTGTCAGTCTGACCTCCGTGCCAGGGAAGGTTATGGAGCAGGTCATCTTGAGTGTCACCACATGACACCTAGAGGATAGCCAAGTGTTAAACCTAGTCAGCATAGGTCCCAAGGTGACCTGTCTAGTGAATGAGTGAAAGGCTGTGGCTCCTATCCCCTAGACTTTACTAAAGCCTTTTGATGTAAGTTTCTACATCATTCTCCTGGAGAAACCTGCTGCTCATGGCTTGGACAGGTGCACTGTGCTGGGTAAAAAACTGGCTGGCTGGGTGGGCCCAAAGAGTTGTGATGGAGTGAAATCCAGTTCATCCAGTCACAAGCGGTGCTGCCCAGGGCTCAATACTGGGGATGGTTCTCTTCAATATCTCTATCAATGATCTGGATGAGGGGATCAAGGGCACCCTCAGTCAGTTTTCAGATGAGGTTTAGGCTGGATAGTAGGAAAAATTTATTCACCAAAAGGGTTGTCAAGCACTGGAACAAACTGCCCAGGGAAGTGGTGGAGTCACCATCCCTGGGGATGTTTAAAAGATATATAAATGTGGTGCTTAGGGACGTGGTTTAGTGGTTACCTTGCAGTGCTGGGTTAATGGCTGGGCTTGAGGATCTTAAAGGTCTCTTTCAACTCAAATGATTCTATATTTTGGAAAAGATATACAAGAAAGATTACATAAACAACATCTCAATGTTTTCATAATTCACAAAGACAACACCTTAGACTTTTGAAGACACTTGCTATGAGGTATCAGGTAAGCTTCTCATTCCTGAAAATCGTATTTACAACAGCGACAGTATTAGTTCCTTGCACTTCAGGAACACTGCAGTTGGGTCCCTTTCTCCAAAGGATAGTAGTATTCATAATGTGCAGAAAAAATAATTCCCACAAACAATAAGAGTGATACCACCTTATGGATATCTTTACCTTCAGCTACCTATAGAATTTTGATAAGCCCATGATGAGCTGTATGTTTACACAAGAAACTCTACATCTTTCTCCTTTGATTTTCCCTCAAGAACACATAAAAGAGTAATTTCATGTTTTAACCAGGTTGCCTACTACTTTTAGATCCTGTATTCTTTTGGGAATATTACCATTTTCAAGCTATGCAACTTGATGCACACACAACACTTTTTGGTTTTTTTAAACCAGATGAAAATAATGGTACTTTGTACAGAGATCAGTGCTAGACACAGAGATATGTACAAGCTCCTCATCTCAGCATTAGCCCAGAATGAGGACCCATATTACAAGTTTAAGAAACTGAAAAAAAAAAAAAAAAGAAAAAAAAATAACAGAACTACATGTTTCTGGAGTTATGAAACATTCCATAGTGGCTCAAAAATACCAGAATAGGTGCCAGCAAATAAAATCCTAACACTGAATTAAAAGCAGTGAAGATCTACTACAAGAGTAGTCTTAGAGTGTATCAGTTAAAAGTCCAGATCAAACAAAACAGGCTTGGTATGTTAATTTGATCTTCATCTTACTCAGATGTATAAAATGGGTCACCCAAATCAGAATCAAGATCCAAAATCTGCAAAATACATTGCAAAAATCCTTTCTACCGTTTTATGATTTGGCAGTGCTATGGTTAACAGCTAGAACTGATGATCTTGAAAAACCTAAATGATTCTATAACTAGAATGGAAAGCACTGAAATTGCTTTGAAAGGCTTTGAAATCCCCATCCTTGTACGTTTTCTGAGTTTGACTTTAGACCCCTAGCCACCTGACTCCACTTTGAAGGTAGCCCTTGCTTTGAGCAAGAGGCTGGACTAGCAACCTGATCTAGTTGAAGATGTCCTTGCTTACTGCAGAGGTGTTGGACTAGGTGACCTTTAGAGATCCCTTCCAACCCAAGGCATTCTGTGATTCTGTGATGGACAACCCGAAGAATACCCTTACAACTGTAATTATTCCCCAGTTTACCTTCTCCTACACTGGAGAACCCTTTAATGAGATATTTATGAGAGCTGTTACAACTCCAAAATACACATTCAGGATCTGAATATTAAATTTCCCAAACAAGAACATTTATATTGGTATGCTAACCTGAAAAGATGATTTCTGATCTTAAACTAGAATGTCCTTAAGCAAACTAATAGATATGTACTATTCTGACAAAGTTATCAAAAAAGGACTAAGTCCCAGGAGCTTAAGGCTCTGTTTGAAGAGGTTTTGGCATAGCCCCTCTCCTTACCCTCACTGGCTAACAACCTTATCCTTCCCATAAAGTAGGCATTGCAGATGATTAAGCCTCCTAGTAAAGAGTCTGACCTCACTAAATCCTGCTCACTATGTGTGCAACCCTCCACAGGGCTCTACAACTTGAAGGCATTCTAGATTAAGAGGTCATATCTCCAGGAAAATGAGTGAAAATGACAGCACAAAACACACTGTGATTCAGAAGTTTGCTTTTTAAACTACAGCTCATGTTCAAATAAAAGCAGGCACAGGCAAACAAAATGGTGAAAAGGCATGCTCATTTCCCTCTCTCAGATTCCTCACCAGTGAGAGCTGCTCAACTCGAAATTATTCTGCATATCCAAGCTTTTCTTAACATAGTTATTTCTTTCAGTCAGGGAATCTCTCAGCTCCCTTGAAACCAGACTGCACAGATTCCTCCTTTCTCCAGGGTGTTCCCCAAGTGGTTGGGGAAATACTGCTCCCTTTACAACTGAAAGTTCTCTTTGCATGATCAGATTCACAAATGTCTTCAAAACTGCCAAAAGACATGATTGAGTTTAGCCATGGTAAATCGGTTTGTCCACCCAGTACCTACTCCTTTGCCAAGCATTCTCTCTTTAAAAATAAAGTCAAATATTAACATCCTTATTAAGCCTATTCCAGATGAAAGTTTTGCACACCACCACCTGAGGGTTTTATTTCCTGAGGTGTTTTCAGCCCAAGATTTGTACATCTTCCACAGGCTGGTATCAAACAGAATCAATAGACAGAGAATATCCGATTACCTGACACATCACAGCATCCTTTCAGCCACATATGGATGAGAATCCCAAGCACACTGGAGTCGAACAAAGTTAATGAAATTTTTTAACAATCTCAATCAATTCAAGTCATTATTTCTGCTGTCCTCCCCTGCTTTCCTGTCCACAGAGTCCCTCCTTTGCTCTGATAATCATTGCAAGGTGCACTGTTTCAGAAAGCAGTCACAGTATCAGAGGAAATAAGAGGAGATTAAGGTAACTATTTGTTCTGAGCAACTTTCAGAACCAGCCTTGCATGGTTTTATATAAGCAGCAGCAAGGATACAGAAGAACACTGCACTGCTGCCTTGCTTCTGCTCAAACAGCAACAGAACACCAGCCTTACAAATGTGAGTTATAGTTAAAAAGAAAATCTGATTATTTCTTACTATTTTTGATAGTCTTAGAATTACTCAACACACCTATATTGGCATTCTCTTCCTGAAAAGAAAAATCACTGCATATACCGTGCCTTCCTGATTGTAAGCTTTTCTGTAAATACTTATTCACTACCTAATTGCCTTTTATTTTTGCTGTATTTCAAGGCAGCTGCTCTTCCTAAGTTGAAGTGGACATTTTTTAGCCCCTTGGTTTACATTGGTACTTAGAAATCAGAGGAAAAAAAGAAAAAGCAAATCCATTTTATCTGATACACTGAGTCCAAATGAATGATTACATAGAGTCTAAGTCACAAGAGTAGATTTTTTTTTTTCCAGAAACCTCAAATAATTCTGAGGTTTATTTTAAAAAATATTTTAAAATAAATTTTCAAAAAGGAAATTTAAAAGGTTAGTGTCAGTTCCACTGCTTGAATTAGTCTTCACACAACTTAGGAATTTAAGACATTCAGTGTTGCCTAGGAATTTAATTATCATAGAAATCAGAATAACCAATCTACAGAAACATCATAAAACCCTCTGTGCTGCCAACAGCATGCTAGATGAAGTTTGTTATTCATTTCTGGAAGTTATTTCCCATTTAGTTTATATTGTTCTGCATTCTGATTCCCCCTCCCCTGCCCACAACTGAGCTTGCTCAGAAATTCTTCTTTACAACAGTACAATTGTGAAATCCCAATTAGAGTGAGTAAATCTCTATGTGACATTATAGCATGTTCAAGATATTGAAATCATTCTTTAAAATACTTTGTATCATCATCTGGTATTTTATCTGGTTTCATCATTTGCACAAAATAGCTTGCAGTGATTTGTTACATGATATTCTGAAGTACTCTGCAGCTCTAGTCTGCAGGACTAAAAGCTCTCTCCTTTTTTCAATTGCTTATTAGGATCTCAGGAATTCTTTAGAAACCTTAGCAGAAGATCCACTTACAAGACATTAGGTTCTGGCCAAATCAGCTGCTTCAAATCAAAGAGGGAACTGGTCATACAACAAAATTGAACAGAAACAATAAATTTCATCTTGTACACATTAAAGTTTAGGTACCTGCAGCTCTTGGAATACTTTAAGGAGATAACTACCACATAAAGAAATAAATGTCCAAGAGATTATGTGAAAATTGACTTAATTTCATTCAGACTAATGTCTGTTACAGTTGCCACCACAAACACCACCACTTTCTTAATGAAGAAGTGCAGCCAATGACTTGTATTTGTTTTAGCATTCAGTGAACATTTGATGCATGTGTTCAAGGGCCTTTATTTAAAAACATTAGCCTCAGAGAAGTTCAGTGTGAAATACCAACAACAATGGATCCCATAACAAACTTCAGTAGAAAAGTACTTTTTACATCCTTGTACATAACAAAGGGTGGTGGTTTTTCTCCCCCCTTCTGCGCCACTTGCTCCTTTTATTGCTGCCTTCACAAATAGAAGCCTGAAATGCCTTTCAGGATTCGTGGGGAGTGCAAGTGTTCTGTACTGCTACTACCAGGCATCCCTGTGTGCTGCTGCATGCCACCTCCAAAATACTATGCACCTTTTTTCCTTAAATACAAACTTAAAGTGCTTGGCATGCTGCAAAAAAAAATGCAAAGCCCCGACATGTCCTAAATTCAGCTTTTTTTAAGATTTGACTTCTCTTTTTCCCTTCTCTCTTGCACTGTCGAGGTTTACAGTGAATGGGATTTGCAAGCCATTGACACTGTGGTTTGGATAGCAGACAAAGCTGGTCAGGTTATCAACTGCAGTTTAAAGCAGTTCTACTGCCTGATCTATGCACCTCTTCCCTGTGCTTGAAGATCACAGCTCACAGTACTAACCAAAGCAAATGGACCACAGCAAAGCTACCACAGTTCACAGCCCAAGAGAGTGATCCATAATTTTAGAAATTTTCCAAAATACCACTAACTGAATATCTTTTCTTACTGAGAATGCAGTCAGCGAGAGCCTACGCCACATACTGTAATATTACACAAGCTAAAAGCCTATGGTGCTGGGTTTTTTCCAAACTGGAAATAGTGCTCTCCATCGTCTTGTTGAGTCAATTTAACACTGATAGTTTCACAGTCTCACAAGAGTGATATGAACCAGTATGAATTTCTTCAAGGTAAATATTGCTATCCGCTTCTACATAAATAAATCATTCTGCTACCACAGATAAAACTAATTTTGAATACTTTCATTAATATTACAAACAAGATATGGAGATGAATATGAGAAAAGTGAATAGAAGTGTACACACATGGTTAGAATATAGTTACAGAGAAGTCATCTAAGCACTGGCTATGCAAGTTTCAGATGCAGAGCCTTATAAATAAGCTAGTAAGGATGGTGGAAAAATGCTATTTAAAGACAACATAGGGTACTAAAATTTTAGATGCAAATCCATATAGTAATCATAAAAAGCTTATAAACTTTACCAAAGGAATGTGAGGTAAAGGAAGAAGGACAGAGTGTTGTTTCAGGTATTTTTAACTTTTTCTTCTAACAATCCCTCTTTATTAGTATGCTATACTTGCATTGTCACATACTCAAACTAACCCAACTGTGTACATGACAACCTATAGGTGTGGTTATGTTTTCAAGTCCTTTGTGGTTACCAAGCAAGTAATGAATTTCACTACTATGGTGGTAAAGCTCATGTAGAAGTCTTCCAAAAGACGGATGACTTTTTTTTTTTTCCTCAAAGGGGAGTTCCACTGTTACAACCACCATGACTGGCAAAATAATTGTGCCATCAAAAGCCTTAACTGATTCAGCTGGAACCCAAGATCTGCTAGTAAAGCTGTTCACAAAGGTTACTGAAAATGCTTATGATCCTAGCAAAAATGGCATTAGAAGACGATGCCAGCTTTTCAGATAGCTAATATAATTTTAAAGAAAGTTAAGTTAGGAAAATAATAGTGAGAAAAAATAGTCACCTGCTCCATATATATTAAAATTTGAACTCTGTGTAAAAGTATACACTTGTATACTAGCATTAAAAAGTGATAAATCTTTAAAGATGTGTATCTGGAGAAATATCTATCAAGCGGTATTAACAACTGCAATACTTAATTTAAATGGACTGCACATTAAGTCTTGAAACACAACAATTAAAACCAACAAAACCCACTAAACATTGTTTCTTCTACAATAGAATTTATTATAACGACAAACGCTACCATGCACAGTGCTTTTGTGTACTTGGAATAGTATTTCCAAGGAGCACTCACGTACAGATTGAGGTTCCACCCCCTATATCTGAATGATCACAGATTAAGGAAATACTTGCAATAGTGTTACAAACAAATAAGAAACCTGCTCAGCAGTTACTTACAACAAAACATCCAACATCCATCTAATTTACAAGTATAAAAAGACTTAGTTATAAGTGAAAATACCACATACAACTAAGCAGAATGCTAAAAAGCTACTTTATATGTATTATTAACAGCAATATTCAGCTATTCAGCATTAAAGAATAATAATACTAAACCCCCCCTTGGAGGCAATTATGCTGATAGGTCAGTAACTGGGATTTCAGAAGTTAACCTCTGACTAAAACACATCAAGTCGTTTTAGGTCATGAGGTATCTCAGAAGGCAAGCGTAAAAGTCCTAAAATAACAAGCACACACAGAGGTTTCTCTTAATTTGCCCTGTTGGATTCCTATAATAAGTGCTTAACAACTCCATCCCCAGAGCAACTCTGCAGTCATCAACAAGACCATTTACCACATGATTTAGCAAACATATTTCCAAGATTTTCACTTACATGTGCTACACAGAATTGCAACAGAAATTAATGGAAGGCAATTTATGGGCAATATCGTTCTTGCCTTCACAGTTCTTTGCATATTTCATCCAAGAGGAGAAAGAAATTAAATTTCTAGGAGGCATACAGAAGCTGTAATGTCAAGCTCCTCCTCTCTTGTTTACAGGCAGTCAATCAAGTATTGTGCCCTGTCCAGGATTTGGGTTTGAAGGAAGATGATGAAAAAAAAAAAAGTTATTCAAACTGCAGTACCATTTACATAAGCAAGTGGTGAAATTCATACTGTTTGTAACATTCATAATAAAGTATGCAGCCAGCTTTCACAAAATAAGCCACTTTGCTCATTTTTACCCCACATTAAACTCTTCGACTGGGAATTCGAGAGCCATGCAGAGTTTTGAGTAACAGCTCAGCTAACTGTTATCTTGCCTTCTGCTGTACTAGTTAAGCACTCCAAACAGCATGAAGCACAAATGTAAGGTGGCATGCTAGTTGAAAATACAGATATCCAGAAGATCACAGAGACTATATTTAAACCAGGGATTAAAACAGTTTGCCTGCTGTCTCATTCTACCTTTTCCACAAACTTGTGTGAGAAGAGCCAGCACGCAAACTGAGAGGTGAGAGCAGGAACCCAAGGCAGGAGGATCTTAGGCTTCCCAGGTACAGCAATTCAGATCTACTTTGGTACTGGCTTGACACACCCACTACTCACCTTGTTCCATGTCTGATGTTCTCACCAGGAAAGATGGCACCAACTTTGACTGTGTTGATGTAAGACTGAGGGAGAAGTGACACTAAATGAAGTAAATAAGCTTGATTCCTAGTTCCTGAAAGGTTGGACTAGATGATCCTTGAAGTCCCTTCCAACCTTGGATTCTATGATTCATTTTGCAGTGACCTCATTAGTATTTGGTTACTATGCTAAAGGCCTCCCCTCCCACACTCTCCACACTTAACAATCCCTATTAATTAAGTCTATCCATGTAGTTCCTGTGATCATACTGTTTCTTGAAGGGCTGTGTCCAACAGGGGACACACACTCCAGATGAAGGCTTATCAGTACGTACTGCTTCACAGATCTTGCTACATCAACCAGCTCAGACTCAGAGTGGCTTGTATTTTATATAGCCTCCTCCCTCAGCTCTAATGCAACAGGATGTGCTCTAGCTTTACATATTTTTTCCCTACTGAAACAGTAGTAATGGTCAGTCAGTAACTGCTCACCATTCTGGACTGATTTAGCTCATTTCTCCTGCCCATCAGCAGTGATTTAAATATATCCAATTATAAATGTCCAAACACAATGGTCCAGTACTCTGAATAAATAGCGTTTTCTGAACTACAAAAATCTTTTTCCAATTCTATTTTAGGATTATTTCATTTTAACCTTACACAAAAGCACTGATGGCAAAGTTCCAAAAAGTTAACAGTCTCTTGCACTGTCTCATTAAAAAACCCCCAACAATTCAGTACAAAACCTGACTCGATATAACCCTCTCTGTAGGTCATGGGCTGTTGATTGTTACTTTGTTAAATATTCTCCATTCAGAGTTGAATCCACCTGGAGTAGCATTTGCTGCAGGTGATGTCAGTTATTTATTGTTATTTCACATGAGCAGTCATCAAAAGTTTATAAAAATCCACACTGCTCAAAAGGACCCACTATGGGAGGAACGTTGGTTGGACTGGTGTCCATCTGGTGTCCTCCCTCCTCCCCAAAACTACAATCCTGATTCATATTTTAGCCATCATCTTAACGTGTGTTTCTAGAAATAGAATAAACTGATTTGTCTATGCAAATTTTTAGTCTTTTGGTACCTCATCCTCCACCAGTTCTCAGACTGCTCATTACAACTCTGAAATATTTATGACCAGGAGAAGAAAAATAAAACAAAGAAAAAAAAACAACAAACCCATCCCAACCAAACCCAAACCAAACCAAAAAAAAACCAACACAAACCCAAAAACCAACCAACCCAACCCTCTCCACAAATAAACCAAGGAGGTAGGAAATTACAGCTTAACATCAATTAACTTCCCTTTCCAGAGAAATACAGAAATAAATAGTGCAGGATGGAGAAAGGACTGAGCTGCCACCTGATTCTGTTCTCAGCAGCTCTTTGGAAACACAGCTACCTCAGTGAAGTGTTTGCCAAATACTGGAGTAAAAAGGACAGTACATAACCTGAGGGGAGAGAGGCAATGAAGTACAGCTTTGGTGTCCACTCACCTGCAGTTACATACATCCATCACCTTTTTTATCCTAAACCAGAGAATCTCATCAGATAACATAAGCACCATGTGCATTCTGGAACTACATCTTCCCATTTGATCTGAATATCCTAACAGAATACTTCTTTGTCTGGAAACATTCCTGCTATGGTAAATTAACATCAACCTGCATGGAGAAACTGTTACACCTTTGGTCTGTTTCAATCTCCTTAAAATTCAACTAATCAGATTACAAACAGACTTCAAAACAGATTAATTACAGACCAGAGAAGTGTAAGATCACTTTGTTTTTTGCAGAGATCTTTTTCATCTGCTTCTGTGACACTGCTACCTAATTTACTACACAGATCATTCAGAGATGCCACTGCAAAAATTTATTATTCCAGATACAAATTCCACTCAACTGTCTGTTGCCCTTAATGACTGACAGATAAGAAAACTAACAATACCCAAGGAGAAACCTAAAGCACTGCTGCAATTTCAAGCACTGAGGAGTTATGCATATTGGTTGGTATTTCTCACCAATTCCCCCCCCAAAGCTATGACACCAAGAATGACGACATAGGGAAGAGTTCTAAATTTATCATGGAAAGATAGCAGCAGCTTCATTAAGGCTGTTATCACCTTTCACTATGAATATTTGCTCTAGTTCTCCACTTCTCGCCTCAGACATCTGACTTGATTTAGCAGCTAATACACATTAAAAGACAAGAGTTGAATCCTTGCAGGAAAGTTATGTACAAAGACACAGTTGCCAGGTTCTGATGTTCATTTCTTTTACCATGAATTACCTGCTTCAAGTAGATGTGCACAAAAATTTGTTTTAATTAAAGCATACTGCTTTTGATAGTTTGAGTAATTGACAATTTGAGTCATTGAGACTATAACAAAAAGGCAGCTTAAAAATGATTGAGATTTTTCTGCTGCTTCTTCTATAGCATCTGTGTGTCCACTTTGTGGATTTAGGCCTCTGAAGAATGGGTAGGCTGCACAAGATGACAGAAAGGAGAAATACTAAAAACTGTGAAGAAATTATCATTACTTGGAAACTAAATGTGATGCCCCAAGGTGACACTGAAAGTAAAAAGTCAGTGGAGGATATGGCCTGTTCTATCACAGGCCTGTTGTCAGCAGATTCTCTCTATAGCAAAAGGAAGATATGAAGGTGATGTATTGTTGCAAACAGGGAGCTGTAGCTGACAAATACTTTCCATGTTCCTTACGAAAACCAAGCCCCAATCCTTCAAGTTGATCTATGAAGGCAAACAATGCTTTAGGCTAGCATACAGATTCTTCCTGCAGTGGCAAATTAACATGCACAAGGTCACACTGTAGTCACGCGTTTCTTGCAATGTTTTTGCTGATGCTCTTTTAATAATTTTAAAGCTTCCAAAAGAATATGGGTATTCATCTGCAACTGTCATTAGCTTTATCAACTGCCATGCCTATTTTTACAGTCTGGTTGTTAAAAATAGATAAAATGAGAATGGCAGAAGCCAAGGGGAGGAAAGGAAAAGAAGAGCTTTTAGAATGAAACCAAACCAAAGTACTTTTTAAGAAGCAGATAGAACTACCAAGTGAAGATTGAATACTTGCTCATCACATCATTTACAGATCCCTAAAGGAAACAATTTGCCACTGTCCAACAACACTGAGCAGTCAATGATAACATCTATATTTAGGCTAACACTTTCAACTTTTTTTTCCTGAAATGTTCTAACAAATTCATTTTTTGGAGGGAGAAAGCCGTAACGTGCCTTTGCCAAGTGAAATTATCACCGTATTTGTCAAAGTTAGAAACTTCCCAAAGCATTCCTCTTCTGTCATATCCCACACCAGAAAAATGAGTGAGCTGAAGAGGATACTAGCTTAATGGGGTCTTGCCGACCCAAGGCAGGACCCGCACTGATGTCAAGCAGCAGTATACAGGAAAATCTTGAGAGACAACCACCCCTTGAAAGGCAAGAACAAAACAGCTGCCCACGCTGTTCTTGGTAACTTTCACAGTATCTAGCTCATGATAGCTATAAATCACCTTTATATAGCGAGCCTCACCAAACAGCCTCCACATCAGCCCCAGAAGATCCTACACCATGGATTAACCGCATCCTCTCGTTAGTGTCCAGGATATCCAGCCCTGCACTGAAGATGTCCTCTACAGAGCTTCACTCTTACTCCGGACTGTAATTACAACCTGTGTACAAAACAGTACCTATTTCCATCTAGAAACAAAGCAAAGACAAGTGGAAACTGCCAGTATAGGATTGGAGTATTTAAGAACTTTCATAAGGATGCATAAACAAAACCATCTTGACAAGCCTGAACAACCTGCAAAAAAAAAAAAAAAAGTTTCTTCAATGCTTAAAAGCATCTCCAAAGTCTTTGGCTTTGCCATGTAAATGAAAACAAAGGAATTGGAACATGCATTCTATGGAACATTTCATTTCAAGGCCAAAAAAAGGTATTTCTTAACTGCTGTACTCTGGCATCATCTTTTCATTCTCAGTAAATACAGCAGGTCTCAGCAAGATATCTAACCAGGCTAAGAGACACCCTAATTGAACTTTTGAGAACAAAAGCAAGCTGTAAACATGTTTCATTTTGTATTAAAAATATTTACTTCAATCATTGCCTTACGCAATTCATAACCAATAAATAACTCAAATTTTAAAAAATACAGAATACTTTCATTAGGTATTTCAAATATATATATTTAAATATGTTATTTTTCGATCTGTTTAGTGAATCACATCAGTTATTCATACATTCTTTATCATTCTGACTACCAAAGTTCTACTCCAGAACAAGGACAAAAAGCAAGCAGAATCATGAGTATGGTTTGATTTCCTAACACTAACAACTATCATAAATTATTTACTGTACTTCAAAGCTTTGAACTGATTATAAACATGGTGGGAAAAATAAGACGTGTTTATGTCTATCAATTATTTATTACATGTGTTTTACAGTATAAGATATGCACAAAATAATAAAAATGTAGTGTCAGAATTGTCTGGGCTGGAAGGGACCTCTAGAAGTCATCCAGTCCAACTCCCCTACTGACAGCAGGGACATCTCCAACTTCAATTGATTGATCCTCAATNGCTCATGTCCAGCTTCTCATCTACCAGCACCCCCAAGTCCTTTTCTGCAGGGCTGCTCTCTATAATATATGTTTAATGTATGTATATAATGTATGTTCATCTCATTAAAATTTACTGTTCTTTCTATCCATTCAGAGATTATGAAAGGGCTTTTTGGTAATTTTTCAATATTAAGAGATGCAAAACACCTGGTATCTTGAGAGAAAAAAATTATTACATCCATAATCCACAGTAAAAAATTTATATTTTCATATGCAAAACTTTACTTTAGACTAGACAAAGAGAAGTGTTGAATCAAAATAAACTACTTATATAAGCCAACTCCAGTAATAAAACATTTAAAGTCTAGAACACAAGTGATAGCTGAACTAAATTGATATTCAAACCAGTCAGATCAAAGAATTAACATGTCAGTCCTTCTAAGCAAAGCAGGATATCAAACCAGCTGAGCAGTTACAGATCCAAATTTTCTTCTGATTAAAAGGAAGTCTGAGGTACATGATTGTATGCCAGATAGCTATTGTTTTTCATGTGTCCTAGGTCAAACGTGGTAAACTTCACACTTCTAACCAGTGCTGCTTGTAATAGATTGGATGAAACACATTTACAAAAGAATCAATAAATGTAAAGACTGGAAAGAATTAGAGAGGCTTGCAGGCTTGTACCTATTGTCTGGGGGAATTAGATGTCAGTTTGAGTACTGTAACTCCAACAAAGGTTTCCTAGCTTTAATTTACTAGAACACCTAATGGGCAATGTAGAAGCTGGGAAACACTAGTCAGTCTGAATACATTACTTAAAAAACAGTTAATGAATGTTACAAACATTATTATAGTCCTGACATACTTTCTCTGCTCCTTCATTTTTACTTTGTAATCTTATCATGAAAGGATATTTCTTTGTGAGGCTATTCCACTTTAAGTCTCAGAAGCAAGAAACACTACAACATTTTCAAAGCATGGATCTAAATAAATTGGAATAAACCAGCAATGCTAAAAGCTACACAAATAACTAGAGATACACAGCTTTCCAGTTTGCCTAACACAAGTAGTGTACATATTTGCATGGCTCATGCATTTCTACAGTTTAGCTATACTACATCCTAAACACATATCTTAAGAAAATCTTTCATTTGCAAACTAATGCATTACAGCAAATGTATAAATGGAGAAGAGTAAATAAGTGTAGGCTCCTGTGAAAAGGGAAAAAAACCCTGCCACCAGCACATTCACTAAAAACAAAAAGTCTGGCTGATATCAGAAAATACAGTCCAAGTCTCGTTCACACATTAAAAGAAATAATAATTTCTTTCCTGTGGATGTTGAATTCAAGGATTTCTTGTGAAACAGAACATACATACCTTTTCTAATTAAGTATTTCAGGATCATCTGATTTATAGTCCTCAGGTCAATCTGACTAATTCAAACGTACAACCTAAATCAAAAAGGCATCACTTTTCTGTTCTAATAAAGTAATTAAGACATAAGGAGCAATTTTGCAAGATGTTGAACTTTAAAGTTTACCTTTGATTATCACAATATATTTCCTTACATTATGAGAAAGTATAAAATAAGGCAACACTGATGAACAAGCTATCCGCAAGCTTTTCCAGATAAAGCATATGGTCTAGCCTTCCAACAGACAAAATGAAATTTTAAACACACAATAGGGCTGTTTAATGCCATATTCCACTGGGTAAAATTGGATACAGAAGGTTGGGTTTCTCCATCCCAGGTTCCCTCTTCAAACCACAAACTGTTCATGTGCAGCTGATAAGTACAGTATCTCTGAAACTCCCTTTATAACCCAGTGCATACATTGAAAAAATCACTGAAGTGCATTTTTTTTTTTTCCTAGGGAAATGTGTAAAGAACAAAATTTTTGAAGACAGAAATGTATTCTATCATAGGGTTTTGAATAACAAGTTATTGAATTCTTGTTCTACATGTGGGGAAAGCCTTGCTTAGGACGTTTTGGTTCATAAGAGAAGCAGCTGCTGTGACCAAAAGGAAAAGGTGTGTGTATATATCTGCATTGCAAAGCATGTTCTTGTTACTGAGAAAGACTGTTGATAGTACTACCCTCTGGCAAAAGTAAACATGACCTATGTTCATTTCTGTGTGTTGAACGTTTGCATGTTCAGATGCAAGGATGTTGGTATAGTTTGTTCCACTGTCCTGCTGCACGGATTTAGCTTTGTTTTCAATCCCATCAGCAACAGCCCGTGTGGTTAATATACTTGTCTGCGCCTTAAACGCTATGAAGTGGTGCTAGTCCTTGCACTGCACCTACAACAACAAATACACATACTTAACTTTCTGCTTTTCTAATTTAAACCTACTTTAACAACTGGAGAGCCTTGTCACTTGGACAGCCAACTGCCTCAGAAAGAGAGGACACCTGATTAACCTTCTTGTATATTATTAGCCTAGTAAATCGTAGCCTTGCATAGCAGAGAAACATATCACACAGTTCTTCCTCTGAAAAGTAATCTTACTCAAATTTATATTTCAGCATCTTCCTTTTATTTGTGTTTATTGCAGAAATGAAGTATTTTAGATGTTAAATAAATAAAAAAATCAGTCATTCATTCTGCTGGTAGACTCCCCCCCATAAACAGAGTTACTACAAACCTTACATCACTGACAAGTTCCCAGATCTTAAATCAAGGGCACAGGGGTGGGGTGCTGCTGAATTCTGGAAGCAGGTAAAACACATCTTCAGTCAATAGTCTCTTCACTGTGAGAAACAGAGGAAATACTTACCTGGTAAAATGTGTGATTCACCTCACCTCAGCCAAAACCAATATCCCCAACTATACACTCCTTTAAAATCCATTCTCAGCATGGTTAAATAACTGAATAAATAGCTAAAGTATTTTTTTTACTGTCAGTGAGACAGGGAAGAAGTGTACCTTGTTAAAATATCTGTTTGCCAGCTAGAAGGAGGAAGCAGGCAGCTCCATATTTCAAGAGATAAAGGGTAAGATGTATCTAACACCAGGAAAGGACAAGCACAAATATTATTTGGTTATAGGCATCCACAGAAAAGGGCAAACTATTTTTATGCAGGGAAATGTCATCTTTCTTAAACACCATTCTGAGTTTTCCAATTTCTTCTCACTTTCCTTCCCATACAGCACCGAACAGGACACTTAACAGCAGTTTACCTCTCAAGTTAAAGAAATAGTTGCCCGATTGTTGCCAATGTCTTACAGACTTTCTTTCACCTTTCAATAGACTCCTATGGAAAACTGAAAGTCAATTATTGAAGCAGAATCAACTAGGAGAAAAAGTGTGTTCTTCCTCACTAACACACAAAGCTACAATTAGAATAGGTGCTTTTTAAAATACGTGTAAGAAGTGTCCTCCTCCAGAAGCAGGCAGTCAAGCTTAAGAGCTGCAGTAAGAAAGAAGCTGCTTTGATTTATGCTCCGGTACAGAGAGAAGAGGAAAAGGGATCAAAGAGACAATAACAGAAAGATAAAGTCAGTTTCTACTTGCTAGTCCATCTGAAACCAGTAAGTTTTTACCATAAGGATGGGCAAACACTAGGACAGGTTGCTCAGAGAGACCTCCTTTGAGCTGAGTCCACCTCTGGAAGTCCCTCCCAACTTAAACACCTATTCACATACAATCACAGAACAATTTATAATTGCAATTCTTTTTCCAGTAATTGAAGCTCACTCTACTCCTGCCATAGCAAGTAGCATGAACAGTAAGGCAACCTTCAAGATATATGCAAAATTAGAAGTGATGAACACATGGCAGAAACGGTAAATTTTAGAATTTCTGAGATGAACACCCAGAGGGGAAACACTCCCGAGGACAGGCACCCAGAATACGCTATCATCTTGTTGATATAACAACTATTTACAATTTAACTTCAATAGCCCCTCCCAGCTCCTCCCAAATAAAGGAANGGATACAGATTTACATATTGCAAAATGAAAAGCACAGCTTCAAATTTTGTCCTGTCACACACTACAAGGAAGTTCCAAGCTAGTATTAAAACAGCTTGATTGCACTAAGTATAAATTTTAGGGTATCATTAAATACCACACCAGAGAATATTTCAATACCTTCCTCCCGCCTTGCCCCCCAGTCAATCTGCATATGGCACTTATTTCTGCTGCAAGTTTTGANCAATTAGAATAGGTGCTTTTTAAAATACGTGTAAGAAGTGTCCTCCTCCAGAAGCAGGCAGTCAAGCTTAAGAGCTGCAGTAAGAAAGAAGCTGCTTTGATTTATGCTCCGGTACAGAGAGAAGAGGAAAAGGGATCAAAGAGACAATAACAGAAAGATAAAGTCAGTTTCTACTTGCTAGTCCATCTGAAACCAGTAAGTTTTTACCATAAGGATGGGCAAACACTAGGACAGGTTGCTCAGAGAGACCTCCTTTGAGCTGAGTCCACCTCTGGAAGTCCCTCCCAACTTAAACACCTATTCACATACAATCACAGAACAATTTATAATTGCAATTCTTTTTCCAGTAATTGAAGCTCACTCTACTCCTGCCATAGCAAGTAGCATGAACAGTAAGGCAACCTTCAAGATATATGCAAAATTAGAAGTGATGAACACATGGCAGAAACGGTAAATTTTAGAATTTCTGAGATGAACACCCAGAGGGGAAACACTCCCGAGGACAGGCACCCAGAATACGCTATCATCTTGTTGATATAACAACTATTTACAATTTAACTTCAATAGCCCCTCCCAGCTCCTCCCAAATAAAGGAAAAAAACAAAACAAAATGCACACAACAGAAGTCCACAAAAAAATACTAAACAAAGAAACAAACAAAAAAGACAAAGGGGTTGACAAACTATTTCTTAATTGGAGAGAAAGCTCCCAGTGTTTCAGGAGCTTTTACATGCTCTTCGTAAGAAAGGAGAGCCCTTCCTTAGCTCATTTTTGTAAGACAACTTTAATTCTATTTTTAGGAATACACTTCAGGGAAAGCCTTATGGTAACATACTAAATTTGTCACCTTTAAAGCATATTCTTACATGATTTACAGTTGTTAGAATAATCTAGATACTTGGTAATTTTTATTTCTGCTGCAAGTTTTGATTCCAGAGTAGATTTTCTATGTACATATTGTCACTAGACTGAAAAATGCAGAGTGGAAGAATCATGTGGCCAACAGACAAAAATCTTAGATGTAACACTAATATGCAAAATTTTTCTTTCCACAAAATTAAACCTGTCAGTCCAGACCTATTCATGAAGGAGGAAACAACTCAGCAATCCAGCAAGTTCTATTTACCTTTCAAAACAGAAGGCTAGGCTTCCTGCACTCATCTCCAGTACGTGAATCATTAACATAAACTCTCTCTTGATTCATGAACATCACAGCAGGCAAGACATCCCCTTCTCCCTTTCTGTATTTTCAGTTATTTTCCCATGTTAGTGCTGTTTGGGCAGACAAGAAGTACTGCATATTCACTTGCAGGCCCTTCCTTCAGAAGCATACCTTCCAGGACTCCAGGTTAAATACTTAGCACAAGTACCTGTATGGGATACTTCCCTCTGCTACACAGATATCTTTAAGAAAATACTGATATTAAGATATTAATATTGTTAGGCCATTTGAGATCTCTGAATGCTGGTGCCTAAGCCATTTATCATACTACACGTGGTACAGGTACAGGTAATCAATAGTATCTGCAATGTAGCAAGACTGAAAAAGCAAGCCTACAATTCAAGATGACAAACCTGTGGCTTTCATAGCCACCCAGTTACAAGTAATGAAAAGAAAGAATTTTTTTTGCTAATGATGCATTAACAAAGCTATTTCATTTGTGAAATGTCATGCAGCCCCCATAACACTAATTAGTGTAATCCTCATCTGAATTGCTGGTACCTTTGACATCAGGGGAGTACTATGCTTCATAAAGGGGTGACTAAAATGTTAGTGCATTTTCTTCAGTAAAGTGGCATGTCCTATTTTGGTCGATTACTCATATCAAAAAAGAAGGAAGCAAATTAAGCCAAACTAGTCGTAAAAAAAAGGAACAAATAAAATCACCTTAGCAGTACCTTGAGAATGCTCAGGTACTTTCTGAGCTCTAGACACCACAAATACTAATAGGAGATCTTCTTAAATTTTGTTTCTTCTACGGAGATTAAACTGCTAATAGACAATACACTGGTAGCTCTAAGGAATCCATTTCAACCTCCTGACACAAATCACTACACACTAGAATGTTTAGCAAAAATCTAAGTGTATTAAAAGACATTTCAGCTAACAAAGATGTTAGCTCTTCCCATTTATGTTCCCATTTTACACCTTTAGCACCATTTTAAGGGATCAACAGAATTATTTTTATTTTACCAGTTCTTAAATAAAAAATAATTACTAAATGAGCTAAATATTTGCTTGGAACAGTTCCCGGGCTGATCCCCACATCTCAAGAACCCTTCAGCTAAAGTAATGCTGTCAGGAGCCCAAAACAAACTTTTTTTTTTTTAGTGATTACAATCTTTTCTGATTTGCAACTTATCACTGTTTATTCTTCCTCTACCAATATGCACCCAAACCTGGGGTTTTATCCATGAGGATAAATTACTGTGATGAATTCTCAGAGATAAAACTGTGTTTGATCTACTCACATCTTTACCTATCTCACAGCTACAGTTCCTTATCACACAACTCTATACAGCTGGAAGACTCCACATGTACAACAGCAGCGGCTCAAATCAGTCATTAATTAGGATATCAAGTACTGGATTTTTCTACCTCAGAATCCCAAAACCCACTCTCAAACTTGGATACTGGTTCCTCTACACTGCAGCTAAGCAATAAAAACAAAGATGTTCCTTACCTCTCCCAATCTACATTTTCTGTAGCTGATTTCTGGGAGCCCAAGTAAGAGCACACAAGGGGCTTTTTTGTTTGCTTGGGTGTTTTGGGTTGTTTGGGTTTTTGTTGTTTGTTTGGGTTTTGTTTTGGTTTTGTTTGGTTGGTTGGCTGTTTTTTTTTTGGTTGATTTTGTTTTTTGTTTGTTTGTTTTGTTTCATTTTGTTTTGGTGGTTGTCTGTTTGGGTTTTTTTTTGGAGGGGTGGGTGAATGGTGTGTGTTTGGTTTTGTTTGTGTTGGGGGGGGTGTTCAATAAACTAGTCAAAACCCTTTACCTCACAGGGAAAAAATTGTTTAAGCATGGCTGTAGTTTATGCATCCCATATTGAGATCTTTTAATCTCTTCCAATATTATTTGTAATTCTCTTGGTCATACATGAGGAAAAAAATCTTCACAAAGATTTAATATTTTTGTGAAGTTTCTCCTTTTTCCCTACTCATCTTTAAATTTTAGCCATGTATATTTCTTTTTCCTATATATACACCTCTTCTCACAATGCAAGGGAAGGAGAAAACTCAAAATACACACACTTATTGGAAGATGTTTTAAGATTAGTGTATTGTTTTAGAAGGTTAATACTGACTAGGATAAGGTAGGAGGGTTATTTACATTTCCACTTGCTAAAATAAATCATCCAAAAAAGCAACTGAAAGATAACCAAATTTATGAATGCAAAGACTAAGATGTTTAAAAATATGTAAATTACACTCAAAATAGCAAGCTATCAATTCCTTTCCAATTTATGGAATTGTGCTATATACTCTGTACTACTATTCAGCAAAGAATTTTCCACTGATCTGAGATCACGCTGAGACACAAGCATCATTTTAGCCCTATATTTATATACAAAGAAACAGAACAAAGAGCACATAACTAATGTGGAAAAAACAAAACAAAACAAAACAAAAAACCTAAACCCAAAACCCAGCCAAGTACTCAAACCAAAAACGCCAACTGTCTTCACAAATAGATTCTCCTGCATGAATACTCAGTATCATAATGATAATGCTACCTATCAGAATAGAGCAGGTAGACCTTTCACTGGCATCTGACTGCTAAACCGGGACTGGCACTATTCCTATTCCACAAATGGAAAACAAGGGTGAAAGGTTAGTTTTGTAAAGTCAGTGACAGGCATGAAAAGAATCAAAGTGCATAATTATAACACTTTTACTGTATTCTATGGATCACATTTAATATACTAATTAACTGTCTGATTTGTTAGTATTATTACTGATTTCAGGGAAAAAACATGCTTACATTTACCCACATAAAAAGTAAATGGTGCTTGCAAGTTGAAAATTAATATTACTTTTTGTGTACCACAAAACCAAGAATGTACTAGTTATAATAAAAATATAGTATATAATATACTATAAATATAGTATCTTGAAATCACACTCTACTTTTCAAAATATAATACCAATTATATGTAAGTCTTCCATACAAATATGATCTCGCCCATATCTACCTGAAAGGACCAACATCTGGTACTAGTTCAATACAAGTGCAGAATAAACAATCTGCCAGAAATATCTTAAAAACATCAGGAAAACATTTTAAAGTCTGAAATAATATTTACATCATCATTATTCTATTCTAGATTTTTTTTTTTGTCTTTTTTTGTTTTAAAGCATCTTAGTACACTTTACAATAGAAGTTTCACTCCCCTCATGCCTTTTGATTCCTGGTACATTTGCAATTTCATCCCCCAATTTTTTTATATTATATCCTTATTTAATTAACACAGTGTATTTTTATATTGCCTACTTAGCATAGAAACATGAACTTTGTTTCCTACATCACATTAACTACACAGTAGCAATATTTTAGACTAGAGGCAGTATCCTAGGGTTTACACAGCTCAGATTAACTTGCAATGAAACCTCCCATTTTCTTGCAGCAGTCCATATTGAAAGCACTGTCTGTTGTTTTTTGTTGTTGTTTTTTTTTTTTTTTTAAATAAAACAGATAATTTATGTGCATTTGACACAGGCAAATGGTATTTTCTTCTGAATAATTTGACCTTATGCCATAAATTACACACACAGTTATAAAGGTGCATGTTTCACTCTCAGTAAACAGAAGCAAGACATTTCCTGAAGGGGAAGGATTTTGCTTTAAGATCTTCCACATCATCTTTTTTTTTCCACTTACTTGGTCAGTAGAGACAACTAGATACATACTACATGTGGTGTTTTCAGTGCTGTCCTCCTTTTGAAGGGTACGGGGTTGTCAGAGCACGTGGAAGAGAAATAATGGAACTGTAACCGACAAGCGCTTTGCCTTTGGGAGACCACTCAGGAAATATTAACTACCCAGCAATGGCTAAGACACCTTTCTTGTCTCAGTAAAAATGGAAGGTTTCTTGCCATCTGAGGCCTTCACTTGAACTCGGACCCTGTGTTTTGAAAGTCCACAGAATCTATGTGACTCGGAGCCTTTGGTCAGGTTGGCTCTAAGGCCTCCAAAATGGGTCACTGTAAGGATGTGAACCACCTTCTGATCACTCAAGTGTTTGTAGAGACTGTGCTGTTTATTCTGTCCTACCTCCAACTGAAACCTCATTCACCTCCAACGATCAGCTGAAAATGGCTGCACATATATCTAAGAACATGCTGCATGGCTCATGAATCAGCAAAAGAGGTCAGTGAATCAAACACATCATTGTAACATGTGCCCTGGTTACATTTTTAAACTTTTTAGTATTTGTTTTCATGAAAGAAGTGGAAGAAAGGCTTTTACGGTATAAATATCAAGGATTGTGCCTCAACAACCCCCAAGTTCACACAGCAGTCTGCTTTATTTCACACAACTGACTCATCCCAGGTACAAGAATGCAGCTGAGATGCCAGTTGATTCAGATATACAGCTTTTCAATATGAAGAAAAAAAAAGTAGCGAAAAAGAGTGTTTAAGAAATGGAAGCCAATAAAAACCTCCTACAGCCAGGTACCACACAGACTAAGCTGCAAGTTCAGCTTAGCTACATGTAACTAAGCATTACAAAACCCCCTATATAGAAAAACAGCAAAAGTGTCTACAACCAGCAAAACTAAGCTGTTTTGACAGAAAATTCAGATGGTGTCACAGTTTTTACAAAATCTGGTACTATGTTTTGTATAAAGTAAGGAATTACTCAGGTAATGAAAATAAGGCAGTCTGTTCCAAAACAACCTTGAAGGAATCTTATAAAGGTGCCTCTCTGGCCCAAAAAAATACACCAGCACAAACACACAACACCACCCCATCCACCAAGCCCCAAACAATCAACCAAACACTAAACAGCCTGTCACAAAGGATTTTAGTCTCTTTAAAAAGCTTATATAAAAAAAAAGTTTAGCAAAGATAAACACCTATTTTTTATACCATTTCCCTATTAGATTCCATCTTATTTTTCATTAATTTAGTATTTTATGTCACTTTTTGTTTCTTTCCACTGGCTCCTGCACAACCTTTGTTTAATATCTGAGCTAGTTTGTGATGGCTCAGGTGAGATTCCAAAGAAAGGCTAACACAGGGACTATCAAATACATTCCTACTGCAAACTATTAAAATCTTTTCACCTGGAAATGTTTTATATTCAATGAGTACTTTCACTACAAGTGACAGAAGCTTTTAACTTGCTGTAAGATAGGACCCAGACTTGTGAAACAAACAAAAATACCCAGCCATTTTTTGTGATGCAAGTTGGGTATTAGATTCAGGGTTTAATTCTAAGAGGGATGGTTGCTATTCCTAATAGCAGCTATTAGAGTAAAGAGCCCAAGGCTGTTGCCTCAGAAAGCTCAACACCTTGCAGTTGTTCAAAATCTACTCAGTTTTGCTTTTTAGAAGTCTACCTCTTGAAGGCAGTTCTCCACTCTCATGTGGTTTTAAATCTACGTTTAAAATTTGCAGTCTATTGTCTGTGATTTATTTTTTTTTTTTCAAGGTAACCTTCACACATCATGCCTTGAAATAACAGATACATCTCTAATGGAAGCTTTCTTCTATTTCTCCTAGAAGAACCAGATTGAACCCGAGTTTCTACTTGGAAGCCATGACTTCCAGCTTCACCCATTCCTCAGTAAGTGCTACACAGCATCAGTACGAGCCAAGATAAACAGTAAAAACCCAAACCTTCTGGAGCTTGGCTACTTCTAGGATTTCTCTGTTAGTAAGTTCCGTATGTTTTCTTCATCTCAAAATACCTATTGACAGGATAATCCAAGCTCAGTTTTCTGCCACTGTCATATTAGTGAGTGTGCTCTTGATACTCAGGAACTGAAAAGGTGCCAGCCTGTGCCTCCAGGACAGACCATTAAACCTTCCCATCTTATCCAAAACACATCATAAATCTCCTCCATATGCAAGCTTCAGAAAATGTCAAAACTGACAGGATGACTCAAAGGTCAAAAAAAAAGGGGGGGGGACACAGGGGGACGGACACACACACAGAGCCAGGACACAGACACAAGTGTACATGCCTTACAAATACATATGGAAAAGCTCCTCTTGTTATTGTTGGGTTTTTTGTAACACAACAGAAGACTCAAGTACTGTTACAAAGTCTGCTAAGCAATTTTTATACTACCAAAACTGCAACATGTTGTAATAAATTTAATTAAAAAACAAGTTTTGACAGCTAAGAAGTCAATACAGATGCCTTTTACTTATTAAAAATGAAAATTCAAAATTCTTAACACAAATCCTACCTTTTAACAAGAAAATCAGTATGGAAACATCATTTGTTTTACAAGATGAAACACAAGTGCTTGAAATGTTTAAAGTTGCATGCTTGGTTTTTGTGCATTTCAGCCTTTTAAAACAGATCATGTTTTACTGTGGTCACAAACAGCCCTTCTCAGTTTTGCACGTAAGCGTTCTGCTTACCATGTATTTACATCCTTTGAAATGGTTAAATCAAGGGTCCTGCCTTACTGTGCTTGGAATTGTTTCGTAATTCCCAACAATAATGTTCTCTAAGCTCTAAAAAATACCTCCAAAAAATTAAAATCCAGAAAATACTTTTATAGCCTATTCTTACATTATTTATTATTCATTATTTATAACAACTCAAAAATCAAACTGCATGGCCATCTCTCAAACTTCAGATGTCAAATAATCAAGCAGCAACAAACAAATGTAATCAGTGTCTGAACCTTACAATATTTCTGTCAAATTCCAAATATTTAGAAAGCAAATCTGATCTGTAGTTAACTGGGATTCTTTCGGCTAATCTCAAACCACCAAACGCTTACTCAAACACAGTTATTTTTTTTTTAGTCACAACTATCTTTCTCTGGAGGTTCTGACTGAAGAGTTTTCACTGAGCAATTCAGCAGCACTTCTCCTCAAAATCTGGCTAAAGCTATCCAGGAATCTGTGACAGATTAGCAACAAAATCCTCTGCCAAAACACCCATGACCCATTTATTACTAGTATTTCCCTCTTCCTTTTCATCCTTTTCTCACCTTTAGTCACAACGGTTTATCTTTTTCTCTCTAATCAATACAGTTATAATGACCAAACTTTGGTCTCTGCCAATTCCCTCAGGCTATTTTCACAAACTCAACCTTTCCTCACACTCTATAGCAATTATTTCTAACTAGTTAAGATCAGAAATTCTCAATTAAAATACACATTAGCAAAACACATTAAAAAAAAAACCAAGCACACCTCTTTACAATTCATTTTGAAACCAGGATTGTGATTTGTTTCATCCACAACAAAATATGGTCACATTTCCAAGAGTATTAAATTTTTTGACTTTTTTTTTTTTTTAAGGAGTTAGAGATGCTCTAAGCTTTCTGAAATGGCAGTGAACATGTTCTCAGGACTCACCTGCTGTTGACACACTGTCAGCTACTTGTATGCAGTTTTTTGCAGAGAAGGTTTGCATACTAAGATGTGTCAAATAAGCCTTCAACCAGTGTAGACAGGGAAGGAAAAGGTAGCAGAAATGACAGAAGTGCCTCTGTATTCTGTAAAACACCGCAGGTCACATACTAATTCTTGTGACAGATGGTGACCTCGTGATTGGCAGGTGGCAGTGAAAGGAGACCTAAGTATTTACAGAAGTTAATGGAAACCACCATGGACTATTTGTGTTGGAGATGCTGGGCAAAGCCAGTGTAAAGCCATCATGCACTGGAAGTTTTCCACTATAGTCTAGACAGCTCTTTTCAGAAGCCACTGGCAAAGGGCAACTATTTGCACATGTTGGGCCCCTGACAACTCAAAAGTATTGTGACACCAATGGATATTAAAGTGTGGGTCAAAAAGTGTATTTTGAAATGCAAATTATTCCTCCTGCCTCAGACACAAGAGGTGTATCACCACCAAATCTTGACCTTCATGATAAATTCAAGTACTTGTTCTTACATGGATCACTGCTTGCTCCCCATTTGCTAAGTACGATGAAAATACTAAGATTCTGAAGGATTATTTTGTCATGCAGACATTTTTGGTGTTCACAGGACAACATTTTAGACAGGAGATAGCTCCTCCTTGAAAGGCTCTCCCTTTCAGTAACATTAGAATTAAGCAAAGATCACAGTAATTTCTGTAGTGTTTACCTTTCAGATAAACCATGGTGTGATAAAAGAAGGAAAAAAAAAAAAATCTAGAGAATACCATCAGGGATGCCAAAATCCTCTGTTTCCTACTCTACACCATAGTGAATGCAATATGATGTCCTAACAACAATTTCACCAACAGGTTATGAAACTTTCACCTAAAAATATTTCTATTTCACAACATACACTGAATTTTTATTGTGATCCACAATATCTTATTTTTGTTTATTTCCTTGTCACTGTTACTCAACCTTTTAAGTATAGTTTTTGGTATGTACAACCTTCACACTCCTGCATTTCTAAGCGCTTAGTCCCTATTTATGTCTCTTTTATGTTACAATTTGTAGTTTTTCTTCATAGCCTAACCATTCACTGTAACAGAGGACCAAAACCTCATTTGTCATCAACTTAATGCAATTATTTCCCCACGTTAGACCTCATCAGCTGCTAAATATAGTCATTTATATGCTCTTCTTCGTAGTGGAACTTAACTGCTTGTTTATTTCAGAAATTTTCAGTCAAGTGTAGATGTCTAAGTTGTAAATAGTCTATTCTGGTGCTGCTCCCACTGAATCTGCTTTATTCATATGTGCAGGGCACAGACAAAACCTGAACATGACAAAGAAAGCATAGCAAACGTTTCCGATATTTTGAAGAAAAACACCCCCAACTTTAAAGGTGGCAATTCACCTTTAAACAGTGATAATTCAGGGTCAACAAAGAGAAACAGAAAATGGAGATATTTGCATGTGTATTATTGAAAATACATAGCATTAAAAATGTCAAGTCCGATAACATTCATCAACAAGGTAATCTAGAAATGGTAGTAAAATGCAATCACTGCCATTCTGAAGTCATTGAAGGACTATAAACAGCATGTTACACTAAGAGCAAGATTAATCCCCTATCAGCACTCGATTAATATCATACTCCAGTCTGAAGAAATATAGCCATAAAATAAAAAAAATAAACAAATTAAAAATAAAAATAAAATTAATTTATAAAAAATAAAGTAAAAAAATAAAATCTAAACATAATAAAAAAATAAAAGCAGAGACAGAAATATTGCAAAAGTAATGCCCTAATACACTCATACTAAGTCACATCATTGAAAGCAGCTTGTGACAAGAAAACCCATCACTAAGTAACATGAATTCTAAAATCTGGCTCTTTTACCCGATCATTTTTATGATCTGTACTGTGTTTTACACACTGCTCAAGTGCTAACCAGGCAGGAGACCTTGCATATCACCCCTAATCAAAATGATCACTAATAATAGCATCTCTTTGCAAATTCAGCTGCATGAACATTTTGAAGCCACACTCTAAGCAGGGCTCACTATTTTCTGCAGTTGTTCCTTGCACTCCTAACTGAACTGGGTCCTGTGACTCACTTTCAACAATACTCTGATTTAAAAAAAGGACTCTAATAAAGAGCAATGCCAGGGTATAAGAGATGACAATCGGGACTACCAGAAAAGACCAAAATAAGAAAGAAAAAAAATAAATAAAAAAAAAACAACAGAAAATACAACACAAAAAAGCATCCTGTAGCTGACATGCTTGAGACATAGGATAACAAGAAATTTCAGGGTTTTTGAGACATTGAACTGCATTTAGAAAGTGAGATTCTTTAATGAAAGTGTTTCATTTAGTGGAAACAATGCTTTTGGAGTGAGAAGTTGGTGTAACAGAACAGTCCGGGTAAATCTGTTCTATGTATTCTAAGTACTTTTGGTACTAGCAACTGTACTGTCATGCCACATATACACCATGCAATTTTCAACCCCAATATACCCAGATAATAAATCCATTCTCGCACCCTTTAAGTAGGAACACATTCTCACATACCCTTCTTTTTTCAGTTCTTTTACACAAAGATCTAAAAATCCCTTTGGGAATCAAAAGTCCAACACATTTTTGCAACGTTCCTCACTTTTCACTGCAAAAGGATGTGACATTTTAAGTTCAGTGAAAACCAGGACCATGAGCTACTGACCTGCTATGGTTTTGGTTCAGCTTGGCTGCACATTTCAAGTGGATTTGACTGAGGAGGCATTATGTAAATGAATGGACTTAAAAGGCAGCTCTCATGTATTAATCCAAGGCCTGGGGTGCTTTCAGAGCAGGCTGGAGACAATTCCAGACACCTGGCTTTTGAAAGACCACCGAGGGAATATGCAAGGGGAGAGGTGGAGGGAAGGTCGGTAAAAGCAGCCTGAAATGAGATTTAACTCAATTCAAGCATCGGGGCCAGCAGCCTTGGAAAAGTTTCTTTTTAGTTATCAGATGCTGAAATAGGCTTCTCTATCTTAAGGACACAAAATGCTTTCTGAAGCAATGCATGAGACATACTTCAGGATTGTCATGTTTTTGGTTAAACCACAAAACTTCAGCAAGAAGTACTACCTGCAAACGAGATATTTTTAACTACAGATTCAGAATGCCTTTTGCTTAGCAGCTTCAACATTTGCACTCTCCATCCTGCCTTGGTGGATAAGCCTCTCTGGAAAAGAATGAAAAGCAGCTATGCCATCTGAATTGTGAAGATACAAATCTGAAGAGCACAAACTTGGCTATCAATGGGAAAAGCTACTGCTGTATAATCGTCAACAACCAGGGGTTTGAGATCGACTGGACAGATAAAATATTAATATAATCAGGTATCTAATACTCCATTTCAACTGCCTCTTCCCACACCAGAACCTAAAATAAGTTCTCCATAAGCTACCTTAAAAAACCATGAGATTAAATGGTTTTTCTCTTGGATTCTTTCTCCTCTTAGGGTTTTTTTGTGGTTTTTCTTTCTTTTTTTTTTTTTTTTTTTTGGGTGCTTGTTTGGGTTTTGTTTAGTTTGGGGTTTTTTTTTTTTGGTTCTTTTCTTTTCCTTCTTTTTTAGGTGTTTTTGAAATACATAGGAGGACAGAACATTTGCTATTTCCTCTTTCCATTACTTTCTTCTCCTCAAACTTATTAGATAGTATCCTTACCTTTACACTTCTATGTTACTCCCCTTCCATATAACTGACTTTCAGCTATGTATCCCTTTTTGAGGATACCCAATACCTAACTCCTCCTTCCTCCAAATCATTTTGCTGTTGTCTCGGTCATATTCTTCATCTGATGCAGACATCTGATTGTCTCTGTGGTTCTCCCCTTTAGCAGCTCTGAGGGAGCAGCCAGTTGATATACGTGTTAGCTTCTGACCAACAAGCCAACCAGGGCCCTAGCAGCTCTACAACAACCACAGCATCTGCTGCCTCCCACATAGATGCCCACAGCCAACAGCTCCAAAACCAGAGAAAGGACAAGTGAGAAGCAACAGTGTGGGGAATGTTGATATCAATAAAATGACATTTTTGGAAGCCTATCAGAACCACCTAATACATAAGCTGCCTGGCACAAAAGGACCAGGGGTGCTGTGGACAGCTGGCTTAATAGGAGTCAGCAGCGTGCCCAGGCAGCCAAGAAGGCCAGCAGGGTCCTGGCTTGCATCAGGAATAGTGTGGTCAGCAGGAAAAGGAAAGTTATCGTGCCCTTGTAAGGCCTCATCTCGAACGCTCTGGGCCCCTCATTATAGGAAAGACATTGAGATGCTGGAAGATGTC
>VWZY01005155.1:113811-125168 GCA_013399075.1 Chloroceryle aenea | reverse complement strand
TGGTGCTTCAGGACATGCTCCAGTGGCAGGCATGTAGGGGGTTATTTTATGTGTTTTGAGTTTTTGAAGTCATGTTTGATCAGGGTATTTAGGTGTTTGGGGTTTTAGATTTTTTTTTATTGTTATTATGGTTATGGTTGGACTCTATGATCTGCGAGGTCCTTTCCAACCATCTCTATTCTGTGATTTGCCATCCATCATTAGCTTGTTATGGGAAAAGGGTGCCACCTGGTGCCCAATCCATCTTCCTTTAGCTAGTCACTTAACCTGCTCTTTTGGCTTTTCTGTCCTTTGCTCTCCAGACATTCACCTACTTCACTACCATGAGTCCCCAAAACTTAACAGGCTCCTATAATCTCTTAATGCCATGCAAGTTTTCAGACCTCAGAATGTTTTCCAAATTACTATACCCTGAAAGGAACAACAAAACCAAATGTAGTGTCACAAACCAAACTCATACACCTAAAAAAGTAACCAAGTAGGAAATTTCTAGCTCGCTTATCCAACGGGGAACCCATATAAACCAACCTGAAGACTTCCTGTGCAGTAATTAATTAGACAGCGAGCCAGGATCATGTGTTGCCTCAAAGAGAAGACAGAATCACTAGATCTTTACTCTAGAAAACATGTTTAAAATAATGAAACATTTTTCCTCTGTTATTCTGCTCTTGAGATCTACTACACTACACCCAGCAAAACACTGCTTTGATTTCCTACGGTGCTGCTCACTGCTATCCCAACACAAATAAAACCAAAGGTTCCTTGAAATGGATATTGAATAACTTCTTGTCTGTATAGGATGCTTTACCCTTGTATCTACAAAAAATATAAAGATCATACCAAGGCCAAAGTGGAGCTTCTGTCTCTTTTTAATCACATGAGAAACATCATGAGTGCTTTTTTTTCCTGCAATGAATAATAAGCCATAGAAAGTGCCCTAATTGTCTGCAAGACCCTCTGAGACTGAGTTGGGGAGGAGAGACTTCATCTCATATTTGCCCTTTTCAAATTCCAAGCATCCAGCTTAAATTCAGGTTTATGAGATGCGAATGGTTTCTGTTATTCTAGATTTCCACATCTCTGCTTCCCTCGGTCAGCTCAACAGCTGTAGCCTAGAAAATGCACACAGGCTCCAACGACTGGCAACTTTGATCTTTGGAACTGTTTAGTATTAAATACAATATTCATGTGTTTGGGTAAAATGTGGTTAAAGGAACAAAAATAAAACCCTTTTATTTATTTCGAAATTGAATTCATACTTCATTTGTCACACTGAATCGAACCACTGTTTTTTAAAGACTCCTTTCAATTTAAAGACAAAACATTTCCAAGTATTTATTTATACTTGGACTAGTCTTTGTTGTAAAGCAGCTGGATATTTTGGGCCATGTCTGCATCCATCTTCTAACCACAGCATCATGAGCGGTAACAGGAATATATTTGACCTTTGTTTTTATTATTACATTTGGGTTGCAAATGAACTTCAACCCAACAACACCAAAAGAGCACCTTTTTGAACAAAGGTTTAAAGTAGCCTAGATGTCAAAAATAAAATACAAATATACTACCTTATTTTGGGGGGACAGACAGACGACTAAGAAAAAGTTATCTTTTCCCTACTGCTATTCCAGAGATTAACACAAACAGTCATTTTATTAGAGCTTTCAGCAGTCCTTCACTGAGGCCTTAGTATAAAGTTATTAAATAAGTGGGCATGTGCAAATAAAACATTTGCATTTCTACACAACTGTGTTCTATATTTTAAGCTTCTAATTCTGTATTATGCATATCTTCACATACCTGTAGCACTGACTTCTACCTTTACGTATAATACCTGCATATACAAGTATTTATAAGCACACAATTATACATATAATACACACCAAATACAAGATACTTAGAGATATACCAGATAACACAAATACAATTGCTCAAAAAAAAATAAATTCCCTGAAACCCAATTAAGAACTGTACCCTACTCATTCTTCTAAAATAGAAAGTCTAGAATGGTGAATAGCAAGCTAACTCACATGATACACCTCCTGAATTTAACAAAAATACCCACGTTTTTCGAGTGTTAGAGGGCAGGTAATTGCAAAAGCAGAGAAGGAACTAAGAATCCCATTCCCTAAATTGAAGCATTTTTTTTCTAGTCTAAATTACATATTCCTTCTTAAATTCAATATCCAAATACCTCTTTTCTAGTTGTGAAGTTATTTATCCCTCCCAATCAGACCACAAAGCTTCCAAAAGACAAATATCCCTCAAGCATAAGGCTGTTTTCTCTCTCTTTATTCAATACCTTAAAAAGCACCATTCTCTGTGATCTGATTAGTTGCAATTTCCTGACCTATGGGCTGATGAAATGATCAGCAGAGAACATGATGAGCCCTTTTATGGAGCAAACATAGAATAACCTTAATATTAAGAATATAGATGATATAAAATTAGAACAACGTTACTAGCAAGTAATATTTTAAACCACTGCTAGTTATGATATCTGCAAAAAAGAAGCTGGGCTGAACTGGAGGTGAGAACAGAAGTTCTGCTCGCCATTACTCCGCTGCAGCTAATAGTACACCAGACTCTCTGCATTTATCTCTGGCTGTAATGCTCTTCCCATAAACAAATCCATAGGCAGAGCTGACAAAAGACTCCTTGGCAGGGCAACTTCTTCAGTAATGCCAGCCAGTCACGACCGAAAGACAGAAGACACCCATGAACTATATAATACCTTTCACTAGGCAGTAATATTTGTGTATGAATGATGAGATTTATTAGATATCCAGTCACTTAAATGGAAGGGTTACTATTGCCATACACACAGTTCCCAGTTATATTATATGAAAATCAGAACTTTAAAATTAATTTTGAAATAAAAATAAAACAACACAAACAAACCCTGACTAAACCAGCAAATGCTAAGTTCATCAAGAGAAGCCAAATCAGTGATTTTTCTCTCTACTCATCTAATAAAACAAGTGTGATATAAAACATCTTCATGTATCTCCTGACTGCAACACATAATAAGCATCAATGAAACCACTGCTTCAGTCACTTAAAAGATTTACACAGTCTGTAATATGGTTGACTAATAAGATTCTATTATAGTTACTGATTGAATACATTTAAGAGGGTTGTGGGGTTTTTTTAACTTGGAACAAGATCAAAATGTTTGCACATTTTGGATTGCTACTAGACACAATAATTATATGCTAAACTAATTACAAGTAAAGCAAAACCTGACTTACAACTAATTAAATTTTATTGCATGAAAATAAAGCATAGTCCTTATTTAACACAGGGCACAGCTATAAATGTTTACAAACTCACCAGTCTATGTATTTATTTCAAGTGAAATGTCTAGGTCCCACTGACAAAGCTGGGACATGGCATGATTGGGACACCAGCTAGCTAGCTTTATACAAGATAATAAAAACCAAATCAACATTCCTGAAGCTGTTGTTTGTACTGCTAGGAAGTCAACCTAAATGAGATATTCTCCATTAACATCCTAGCTCATTTTCATGCAGATGTTCATTGCAGTTTTACAACAAGGACCAGGTTTACATTTCAGAAGTAGATAAGCAACTTTGGAGCTTAAGTTCAATTATCAAGGCTTAGAGCTAGATCTTTTTAAAAATCTTATTCAGCCCTAAAAAAATGCTGACATGCAGCTTCCACTGAATATGAAGTTAGATATTCTAGTTGAAAATCCCCCTACTTGACAAGATCCTCTATGGCATCATAGTATTTTTGATTTTAGCAGAACACTAGCATGCTTGTACAAGTTTAAGTAAATAAATCAATGCTTCTAGCAGAAGGGAACAAAGCAAGAGGATTTAGACATCAAGAATGAAGGGAGAAGATGATATCAAACAGCAGAGAAGAGAGGTTGAAGAAACCAGCTGAAGTCACCAGACACCAAAGTTAAGCAGGAACAGCCTATAGCTTTCTCTTGGTTTTACAGAATCTTACAGAATACTGAAGAGTGTTGTTCACATTTTACTATTACCAAGCTATTTCTGCTGAGTTCATGCCTCTGTTTAGTTTTCTCCTGTACTCCTCCCCTTAGGAACCAAGGGCACTGCTACCATACACATTTCTTGCGTACTTGTTGATCTGGCCACAAAATCCTAGATGTCTTAAGAAATGCTGCAGAATTAAGAGATTTTCTTAACATACCAAAATATGTGAGAATTTCAGATTCCATTCAAGAACAAAAACATAGCAAATATCCTTCACAAAGATGGTTTTAAACCTCAAAACAAACTTTCATCTGCTTCACTTCCATTCTGTCCCATCCATTCCTAGCAACCATACAATGTGTGACATGTCTGACACTATGCACCCCTTCCAATCATGTACCTCTAAAATCAGCTTCCGGACAGAAATCCCTTGTACATATAAAAATGATTTTGGTCATGATAATTATAAAGTGTATCTTATGTCCTCCCCATCATGTAAAACTTCTCATGAGGTGGCACAAGTGGAAAATGAAAGCACGGAATAGCAAGGGCTAGCATTTGAGCAATTTTATGAGCAGCATAGTTAATTAAGCCTGGTTTACTACAGGTATCTCTGGTTTTTTCTTCTCTCTCCCTACAGCTTATGCTCTAGGGAGAGTGTCTCAGCTCTACCAAGCCACCGGGGCTCATAAACATTAGGGGAAGCCAGTGCCTTTGGAATCTGTTTCTGACTCATATTTGAAATTGGCTAACAGGTTCAAAATAGTTACAGTGGGACTGACGAACACATGGTAAGATCATGTAAACTGTTTCTTTAAAAAAAAAAAGCAAAGCTAAAAAGCATGGAAACAAATAATGACATCACGGAGTATAAAAAGATGAATAAGGAAAAAAAGGGGAGATATTTCAGAAGAATATCATACAAAATGAAAAAAATAAGATACAGGAAGATAACAGGGAAAAAAAGAAGAAAACTAATCATGAAACTGCTTCAGTTACACCTATGTGTTCTATATGCTTGGCATGTTTTCTCACATTTCACTGAAAAACATGCTGGGTTTTTTCTGAGCAGAAGAAAGGTATCTAACTTATAATAAGGAGGGAAGTTAATAAAGCAGATATTCTGAAACAATTTTATGCATCGATGCACTTGTATTTAAATATAACCATGATCCCCTTCCCTATTGAAGATTTTCATCAACTTGGTTCAACTTATCTACAGCATCCAGAAACCACAAGGGGCTTGCTACCTTAACTTTAATTTCCTAAAAAATGTTTACTTTCTTCCAGATGGTAAGATTAAATTACATAAGCACTGTCAGCAAGTTGAATCCTCAAATGTATTCATTTTCACCACAGAAGCTTCAAAACCATCTATAATTTTGTTACTGATGTTTGGAAACAGCTGTAGCTGACATGGCTACGTGTTGTATATGTCAGCGTTAAAGGATTAAATATTCTTAACCCCCACTGGAGCAAACCTGCTCTATTAGCAAGACACAGTGTAAGGCAGGTCAGAGACTATTACTACAATAGAGATGTCTTATCAGTTCATTGATAAGCAGAAGGTCCAAGATGTTGTATTTGGCCTTCCTCTGGAGACATGATGGAGGAGGGCTGGCATTTAAGACATACTGGTATTTTTAAATATCACATGGCATGAGGAACATGTTGAAGCTACTTCATGGCAATGGGAAGCAAAAAAATCTTGATTTTTTTAGATAATTTTAATCTCAAAATAATGACATAATGCAGTTACACAAAAACCTCAGGAAAAAAATAAAAAGATCTTATGTTCCATTTTCTATGTGTGCTTATATAAAAACATGATTTATGCAAGCACTGTATCATATGAGTACATCAAGTGCTTATTTATGAGCCCTTCTTTGGGAAGGGTCCGTGCTATGACTGAATGCCCCAGGCACATACTGAAACCAAGCACCATGCTAATAGGTGAAGATACTGGGAGCTACAACTCCTCAGTCAGAAAGGTCAAAGGCCAGGAACTGGTTACAAAGCTGTCTACTTCAGTCTTCTGTTTAGAAGACTGATGAATGGAGCAACAACTCCTGATCCTGAGGAAAGAACCAAGCAGTCCAGTACAGCCAGGAAGTAAGGTGGCCATCCTGCTTTGCTGCAATGGTCACCTACTCCTTTACTGTGATCTCAGTGGGGCTGAGGGAGCCAGAACAGCTCCACCTTTGACTGTGAATGGAATGAAAGACAGCATGTTTATAAAACTATCCCACATGGATTAAAGAAATTAGTAAAGTTGTGGCTTTTTATACACACAGTCCACACATAAAGCAGCAGCACATCTAAGTCTCAAAGTGCTGTTCTATACACGCTCCCGACCCTGCTCTTGCGTGGCATTTTCACATTAAAGTGAGTATACAGTATTTTAAAGTAAGGTTGATGTTCCCTCATCTAGATTTGTTTAAAAGAAATCTCTTTATAAATAGAGCCCAACCCTAAATTGTCCACATCAGCAGGAGCCTTCTCTCCAACCTGAATGGGAGTAGAGGTAGGTCCCATCACCGAGGAAAAATGGGAAACAGAAGAAAAAAACGTGTATTAGCAACATGATTCCTGGTACTTATTTGGAATTCTGTCAACTCTTGCAGAAATTAGATGATGAATTAGGGCTGCCCTAGAGAGTTCAGCATTTCAGCAGATCACACGAAGAGCTCATTGGTGTTGGTAATACCAGAGATATTTTCTTCTTGCAGATGGCATAGCATTTTTTCCTCTTAAATATTTCCTGAGGTACATTTTCAATTCAACATGTTTTTTCATTAGACTTTCATGTCTTCCCTTTTTCCCTTACTTTTCAATTCAGTTTTTGCTATTGCAAGAAAAGCTCTCCTGTTTGTCTGCTTCTGTGCTCCACTGAACATTTCCAACCCTTCCAGAGGGTTGCGTGATAGGGAGGAGAAAGGCTCACCTCTTCCCCCTTTTGAGCTCCACAAGTGTTACCAACCCACTTAATTCCAAATCTAAATGAGATTCAAGATCTCATTTCCTCACTTTAACACATGAAAATCCAGGCTGTTCCTTCTGTCCCATCAATTTAGGGTACGCTCTGGCAGCAGAGATACTGAAAGCACTAATCTGGGGCACTGAAATGAACATCCTCAGGAACAGATCGTTCCATCAATTTCACCACCACTTTCCCACAGATGCAAGCTGTTCAGTGCCCTACCATTGGGAGAAAACTGTCCTGTGGCAAAATGCTATATAAAGTATAATCGCTGTGATGAAAAAAAAAATTAAACTGCCTTCACTTATTTGAAATTTGAATTTTTTTTGCACGTCTGACATCAAACCCCAACTGTAATGCACAGTGACAACTGGAAGGAAGAAACTGAATAGCAAAGTAGTGGAACAGGTATCTATAAAATGATTCATTTTCTTTGTACAAGTTTATATGCACTTATAATTGCTTGCATGATATACAAATAAGTAGAAATATTTTCTTAGAGACATGATACTCTAAAAAGAATAAGCTAGTGATTTACAAAGACTAGTTTTCTTTTCAAATCCAGTATAACCCTGTAAGATCTATTTCTGCAATCTAAGGTAAAAAATGATGTTCACACAAAGTATTTTGAAACACAAAAATGTAGACTCTGCAGAAGGAACGGGCAATCTGATTTACAAAGAAAACAACATATAAAATGACCCTTGTATCAAAGTTAGAGCAGCTGCATACTTGCAAGGTCACTCTACCACCGTACTGCAGACTAGGTCAGCTTTTGAAGACATATTACTTAAAGCATGGCTGTTACCCTGACACAGACCTCACGGGCAGCTCTACCTTTGTACCAGACAGCTTAACTTAAATGTCCTTACTGCTTAAGGACACAGCACCTATGCTACACTGACAGTCCAATACCTAGATATGTGTGCAGAATCAATGTCAGATTTCAGTTGGCAGATACTCTCATATTCAGAACTCTGAGTTACTGAAACAATCAACTAGGAAAACAACTTAATTCCTCACCTCAGGTGGAAATCCTTCCAATTTCACAAAAATCACGGAGAATGAGCTGCATCATTATGATTCACATGGATGTCCAAAAATAAAATCATCTGTGTCTCAAATATGGCAAAGTCAAAACACTCATCTAATATAATTGCTTGCCATCAGTACCAGAACTGCACTTCCCCTGCGGCCCACTGCATTTGTCAGCCTCACACCAACTGAGCAAGTTTTTACCTCCATCCTGAACACACCCACCCCTTGTGCAAGAGCAATAAGGAACTCCAGCTACAGGACTCCACTGAACAGAGCACAAAACCCCTCCAGGCACGTCAAATTCTAAACCGAGAAGTAACAACTATAATAGCAAAACAGGATCACTAGGTACCACATGTTTTCCAGAAACAAGTGTTATATTAAACATTTTGGCAATGCTAAACACTAAAAACTCTACAGTCAGACAGATGCTCTGTACATCACTTCAAAATAAGAGCAGCACATGGAAATATGAAAGCAGTAAAAAAAAAAGACACACACACACACACAAAATTGAGATAAGAATAAAGATTTAAATCAAAATTACAAAGCAGCCTACAAAAGCTAAGCTTAAAGAGCCACAAAATAATCTAGCCATCCTTATGGACTAATCAAAGCCAACCATCTCAGATGTGTACCTCAAGACATTAATGATCAGCTGACAGAAGAAGAAAGGAAACAGTTCTTACAACTGAAATAAAATTTTCTGACCTTTTTTTGGAGGACAACACATTTATTCCAGTGTCTTCTGAACAGTGACCTAAAGCAATACACAAAGATGCAGTTCATGATTCAGAGTTTACAGAGGCAAATTACTCTCTTCCTAAAGACAGGTTAAAAATCTTACTCTGTTCTTACTTTTCCAAGTTGCTCCAAGGACATTGTGTAACTGAAATCAGAGGAAAGGTGATGGATGAAACATACTCTGTTAAAGTAAACTGTCCTTAATCTCACAAAACACAGGAGACTTTGAAGACTAAATGTTTCAAGCAATAAATGAGCATGCCTTTTTCAACTCAGTTGTTATATAAGAACTTTCTAAACATACAATAAATGCATCACCTCATCAGGAATTCTCAGAAGCCATTTTTCCCCTGTGGAACAACAATCCCTTCCAGTAAGCTGCATCCTTTCTCCCTAACCTTTTCACACAGAGAGGTGGAAGAGGGGTCAAGGGATGCACATTACAGACCTGAGGAGGCTGAGTACTGTACACAGTCTTCCCCTGGCTCCGTGGGAGTACCACTCAACCAGGAACTCGGCCAACTCCATCCATCCTCTTTCACCCCAGCACAGCTCAGCTGGTGTTTGAAACCAGGTTAACATCAACTACTCTGAGTAAGCCAGTAAGAGAAGGCAAAACCCCATTAGGGCTCCACAGTACACCTGCAGACTAGAACACCTCCTCAAGCCTGGGTTCACATGACAAAAAGGAAGAAGATGACAGAATTATCATTGCTTTATTAGCCAACACAGCTTTATTCTTCTTTTGTACGGGTGATTCAGACCTGCTCATGGCATACACTGGTCTGTATCAGCTTTTCTCTTGATTCTGTTACAGAGAAACACACTCAGGTTTCAACTATTGTCAGTGTCTTTACCTTTCTAATGGTTCATTTCTTTGAAAACTACCTCATCTGTGAGACAACATTCAAATTTTCTTAAGTTGCAACTCTAAATATAGAAGTGAGGTTGTGATCCAGAAAGGGATCCTAAGCAATTCTTTAAAAATTGTTTAAAAGTTAATTATTTCTTACTACCAGCAGATTCTAAGTCAAATAGAAATACATTCACATAGTTGTTAATGAACATTTTTATACTGTTGAGGCACTGGGGGGACATAAAAGTTTAATTGTGCTAATTTTAACTGTAATCTACACAAATCTGTGAAGTCAACTACCTGATAACAGTTAGGTAACACCAAAACAATGGATGTTTATTACCCAGACTGAAGGATGTCTCAGGCAGCGACTAGATACAAACCATTTTGCTTCAATGACTTTTTCATAGTTGGTTCAAAGCTTTGTGGAGCAGAATCAGCTAAAGAAAGCAAGCAACAAATCTACATTCGGAAGGCTCACTGTGCACTTTGATGTGAACATTTTTTGAGGCTGCTTAATTTAAAGCCATGTCTGTGTTACCACCTGCACTTAGAAACGTTCAGTTTCACTGACTGCAGCAGCAAGAAACTCCTAGTATTAAACCACATAAGCTGCTGAGACTGTCACCTAAAAACATTAACAACATGGTTAGTCAGCACCTTGTTTCATCAAATATTGCCAGCAAAGCTTTGCAAGGAAATTTAATCATACTGGAATTAGGAAGCAATAGTGCTGAATGATTTTCAAACGAAAGGAATTGAATGAAAATGTCTTCTGCTTTGAAGCACGGCAGTGTTTGAGGAAGAGCAACTCAAAACCACAGCTTGACACATTATTCTTTACAGAAGCATGTGTGACTGCTTCCAAAAAACTGTAAGACAAATAAATGCATCAAGTAAAAATCACGGGCAAGTCAAACACAAGCATGTAAAGAATATGAGCCAGCTTCCATACAGCCTAATTAGGAGTCAAGTTATATGAGAGCTCTAAAGTTCTTGTCCTATGAGCAAATCATCTTTCAGTGTTGGGGTTAAGGGTAAACTTCATAGCTTTTATCACACCTAATAAACACTGCTTGTAACTTTTATTTATGAACTACTGATAAGGGTTTGTAGTGACAGTTGTTTCAACCTGTAGTGACAGCAGTTACTCTGCTCTCACTGGGGCAGAGACAAGCAGGCATGCATTTAAAGAGCGAGCCCAGGATACCCATGCACGCAAGAACAATCTGCTGAATTACATCAGAAACACTGCACCACTGCCAACATGAGAAATGATTATTATTTTATATATATATATAATGTATTTAATTTTGGAACTGTTTGCCACATTATTTTCATTTTCTATTTCATCCCTTTGTACGTACAAAACCAGCCCCATGTGATCCAGGACCACAATGTGGCCCAAAGCTCCAACTGGCAAGTGATCCTTCAGAGAGAAAGACAAAAGTCAGATCCAAAAAGGGATGTGCAGACTTGAACACAGATTTGGGATTTGGTCTTAGAGGTGGGTAACATCCCCTTCAAGCAGAAAGTACCCATGTTCTGCCCATCCTAGCTTTTTAATATATATATGCATTCATGTTACACTTACATGTTCAATTTAATCCCATATAATTCCTTTAAAAAAGTGCATTGCCAGCCTTCTTAGCAATTTCTTATTCCCAGCTTCAGCTACCAATTCCTTCCTCTTGCATGCCAGCACTAGCAACTGTCCTAGGGCACCAAGAGACAGCTCACAATTTGAGCTAGTGAAGATTAGCTAAAAAAA
>VWZY01005155.1:100575-113718 GCA_013399075.1 Chloroceryle aenea | reverse complement strand
AATTTCTTTCAGACAGATACATTCTGGCTTAGCCCAAACTCATACCACTCCTCATGTCAGCACCAGAGCAGGAATGAAGGAAAAGGACACTTCAGGCAGATTAAAGGAGCCTAGGAACCTGCAAATTTCCCCCTTCTCAGACATATGCCCTAAGCATCAGGTTGCAATGACACACACCCCCTTCTTTGCTCACTTCTGAGCCAATATATCTTTAAGTTCTTAATGGGAAGCAGAACAACTTCAACATGAAAAAAAAAAAGTATCCACATCATAACCTGTAGCCAAGTGATAATGGCACCTTCTCCAAGGGGATGGAAAAAATAAAATAAAAATCACAACACAAAACCAACCAAACGCACCACCACAAAACCAATCCACCACCAGAGGAAAAAAAATAAACCCAAACCACCACAAAAATGGAACTGAACTGTGCCACCTCAAGCCAGCAAGCCTGCACAAGGCATAACTCCATTACAGGATGCAGAACTGCCCCCTATCACAGTAGCTGGTACTAAAGGCCAGGGTTAAAGTGTGGAAACCCTTGTGATACCCTTATATATCCATGTCTGGAAGAAAAACTAGGTGGGCAGAAGGAAAAGTTACCTAAATAGCTACATCTGCTCTCTTTGCAATGCTGAAGCCCAGCTCTGAACAATCAGCTGGGGGAAGCTCCCTTATGAAATACAGTTCTCTTTCATGTTTGCTCCTCACACAAAACAATTCCAGGTTACTCCTTCCTTGAAAACTTCTGGCAGGCACAAGCCACTAACACAAGCACTGGCAGTATTGACATTAGAATGACAACATCTGCTTTTTAAAAAAGCTTGAATACAGAAATGCATGGTCTAGAGAAATCAGCCCTTACGTCCTCTGTAAACAAGTGCTGCTGCTGCAGCAACCCCTCTGCTGCTGCCTGAACTCCTGGAGAACGACTGCATTTTTAATACCAGTGAAAGGGAATTTCAGTATCCTTGTTTTCACTTCTATAAAATAGTATATATGAAAAAACCCAAAACCATGTGGCCCTACTGTATGCATGCACAACCACAGTTACTGGAGGGGAAAGAAAAAGAAAAGAAAAAAAAAAAAAAAAAAAAAAAGGCAGTCTTGTATTTCAATTTCCTCTCTTTTTATATATATTTTTTTTTTCTTGGGTAGCCTAGTCCCAAAAGTTTTCTGCTACGATGCTGAATATGAAACAAAGCAATTCAAAACCAGGGAAAACATCACTTGCAAACCCATTTCTAGGATCTCCTTTTCTCCTGTAGGTTTTTCTACTTGAATAAGCCAGGGAAATGTAGGTGTTGCACTACTCCCTTTTTTAAAGCAATAAACTGAAAAGACAGTCCTAGCCTCCTCACATTCCTGCCTTGCACCTACCACTACCCTGTGGCTGCCTGCTGAACCGGGTCAGTAAGCTGACTACCAACCTGGCAAAAAATACGTAACTATTAAAAAAATAATAATAAATATTCTGAATGGTTATTTTTGAACTGTACTGCTGCTCTAAATTCAGTATATGGCCAGCTAAGCATCTGAGCTTATACAAGGGAGAGGGCAATGGAGTGAAGAACTGGCTCTGATGGGTACAGGATGGCAATTTTCTATTTTTAAAGGAAACACCAGCAGCTTATGAAAGCTTAAAATGTTAATCAAGCCAAAGCCTTACTGTTTGTTAAGACAGTTATGAACCACCATAGAGGAGATGAAAGAACAAGCAGCTCGTCTGTTCATCACAAAAAACATATAACCCATATTAGGGAAGTAAAAATTGGTACCTAACAGTCATTTATGGCCATCAGGGAGAGAGGTAACAGGGCTGACTGAAACAGCCATGAGAATGGCACAGTAAAGGAGGAAAAATGCTAAGACCAAGCTTTCAGAATCCCTAGTACTTTTGTTTTATAAGATGTAAAATTAACTTAAATATGTTGGTAATGTTAAGAGGAAAAAAAGTCTGCAGCCATTGTCTACTTATATTTTTGAAAATATCAATGAGCTAAGAGTGTTAATAGTTAAATGCACAATTTTTTGCACATTTTTTAACAAAAAATTCTTTTAATTGCATTTAGTAAAAATATTCAAATTAGCAGTAGATACAGTGATAATCAGTTAATCTGTTTATAAAGAAATAAGGTTTTGTTTGGGTTTTTTTTTCTCCTCGAATGTTATTAATCCAAGTCAAGCTCAAAAAAAACAAACATAAAAGCTTCTACAGTTTGCAACACCATTTGCTTCTAACGTGCAGTTCAAATATGTTAATGTAGAAGTCAAGATCTTATTTAGACCTGGGGACAGTACTCAATCTACAAACCGATGATGAAACAACAGTTTGCAAGTATCTATAATGTGATTTTAGTTATAATGTTAAAAAAACCAAACCAAAGATGAAAATAATTATTTTAGTTCCAGATAAAGAAACCCTTGACATCCACACTACTTTCACAACGCTCTCATTGCTATTGATGCAGGTTTGGTTGAGGCAGTACGTATGAAATCCAGTCTGTTTAGCTCAGATCACTAAGCTGAGCCCATGCTTTAGGCATCTCACAAAGCAGCACTATGGCAGTAAGTGTCCAGCTTTCAAAGCAGTGGAGAGAAGGTCATGACATGCCTTAAAGACCTTCACAAAGATAGCCCATTTGGGTGCCTAACCTCGGGCAGACAAGATCCCTTGTAGGCTGTTTCATTTATTTCCCTCCATTGAGTGGGTACGAAACTGAAGTGCTGCAGAAAAAGTGCTTCATAAAGCACCCGCCTATAGGTCTCAGCTGAACTGCTTGTGCTCAGTGGACTACAGCCCACACCATTCTCAATTCAGGTGCCTAATTGCTGTTCAATTCCACATTAAGTAAATGCTTTCCAGTCTAATCTATTGATGTAAAAACATTTACAATCTCTGTGGTACCCGATGGTGTAGCTCTGGTTTAGGCAGTACGTGCTACACGCAAGCAGAGTCTCTACACATTCAAAATGTTGGGAGTCTGTGAACAATTTTTTGTTGCTATTTCAAAGTAGCATTCTAGCTGTTGTCCTTGCCCACTCTAATAAACCACGTGAAAAGAACAAATTTTAGAAAATACCTGCAGACTTTAGATTCTCATGTTAAGACAGTTAATACTCTCTTTAATCCAGTCTCATAATAAAAACCTGAGGAAAAAGCTACTAATCTAGGTTCCATACATGATATCATCCAGAAACAGTAATGATAACTATCGTGCACTTAATAAAAACCATTAAACTTAAATTCTATCAGGTTAGCATTGTGCAATAATCAGCAGGTGTGTGTACTAAAATGAAGCTATTTTTTTCTTTCTTAACATTTGAATTAGTTTTATCAAGTTTCTAGTGCAGGGCAACTTACTGCACCTAACAATGATTCTAGACTTTGAAATAAGTGCTGAAAAAAAGACTTTTAAACACAGGGGTGGGGTTTTTTTTGTGATTAACATAAATTAAAAAAAAAATCACCCCACGAACAAACCACCCTATCTTCCAACTACCTTTGGAAGCTCTTTTCAAGAAATACCTTGAAGCTTTCAATACAGAGAGTCCAATTTGTGCTTGTCCACTCCCACAAATCCTCTTGATGGGTTAATAGAACTCTCATATAAGCAGGGTGGACCCCAATTTACCCCTACAGCAGGTTCTAAAGTAATACCACCAGTTCATTAAAACCAATTAGAATAGGAACACTATGATTTTAGTTCCGAGACCACTGAACCAAACTGTTCTTGGCAGTGTTGTCAATGGAAACAGCATCAGCAACACTCAACACAGACGTGATGCCCAACCAGTTAATTCAACATCTCCAAGGAGGACTGCAAGGAGCACAGCCAGCAGGTGTCTTATTGTAGAATTACTGAGGTTGGAAAGGACTTCTAGAGGTCATCTTCACCAAAATCCTGCTTAAAGTAGGTCTCATTAAATCAGGCCTGTGCTAGTAAAAAGTCTTAAACTCTAAATCAGGAAGCTGGAAGCAAAGTGTGTACTAGAAACACTCCCAGTAATATGTCCCCAGCCCTAACTGCAGAACCATGCCCAAGAATTGTTTAAGGGAAGACAAATGGGTGCAGATCAAAATGCAGTTAAGGACACTCTTTGAGAGTTAAGCCATATGGATGACTGTGTCCCAGCATGTGGTTACAGCACAGTCTTTAATGTGGTAGTATAGGCATAACCTCATTGTGCCCTTTTGGATCAGTGTGCTGGTTTGTCTGGTCCAGCAAATAAAGTCACTGGATTTGCTAATTGGAAATGCTGGGGGTGTGTCTGGAGGGACAAAAATAACCTTAAATACCTTTAACAATAAGGTTTGACTGAGGAGCAAAGTGCAGTCAGACTGCTCACTGCTTTACAGTCTCTTCATAAAAAAATGAACGGTTCATCAAGTCATTTCTAGTAAAGTATTTGCTAAAAAAATGCAATGCCAAGGTAGACTTCTATCAGAGGTTATGGATGGCGAGTGTAATCCTGTACCAAGGAAAAAAAATAAAAAGCAGAATAAAGAAATGCTGATTATTCTCAAATTCTCACCTTAGACTATCCTCTGAAAGCAATGACCCTTAGCCTGTATTTCACTGATCACAGGCACAATGCCTATTCACTCACAATCTCATTGAAGTCCATGCAACTACCAATTGATCTGCAGAATTAGACTTAACAACAAACCCATCCAAACCACCTAAATTCCTAATTCCATCCTAAATTCACACTTAAGAACCCACAAGCAGAGTTCAAGAAAATCTGTGTGCTCTGCAACTCACATGACAGAAACAATATTTGCTATTTACAAACAAAACCAGAGGTACTCTGAGATTAAAAAAATAAATAAAAGAAATAAAATAGTCTTGTATCTTCTACTTTCTTGGAAAAACAAAGCTTCTGAATGAAAAACAAAGATTATTCTACTGTCATTTTAACTCTCCTGGATAAATAAAATCTGATACAATAATGATCACAGCAAAACAAGCAACAGAAAGGTTTGCATCAAATAGGTAAATATAAAATATTCTTCCCTCGACTGCTGAATGAATTGGAATGAGCGTCGCCATTTTAACTGAATGAATGTGTTATTTTGGACCTCAGGAATCCTACCTCCTGATGACAACACAAGCAGGGGTGAACATCACCACTCACATCCCTTTCTTAATGAGAATGTTTAAAATCTCCAACAGAGTTAAAACATCTTGTTTAAAAACAAAAGGAAAAAAATAGCTTATGTAAAACACTACAAGATATTACATTTCTATTACTAATTCTGCACTGAGTGAGAGTTGACTTATGCAGCTAATATTAAATTTAGAAATTAAATACATGTCCATATTGTATGCAGCATAGCTGGAATTCACTAGATTAAACATGCTAATTAATTTGGTCATGGTGTGTTTTGTATTATAATTCAGCTTTTATTTATGAGGCCCACATATTCAGTTTACTGAATTTAATGACTGCACTGTTCTTAAACATATCATTAGAAGTGCTAACATTCTGTATCATTAACCCTCTATCATTCCACAATTAACATAAAACAATCAAAAAATGATATGAGGTGCTATGCATTTTAAGCCACTTAAAACATTTCTAAATTTAATTATAGCTGTTTAATGCTAAGTAAGAGTTGACATTCCATTTTCACTCGAAGAGAAGAGAGAAAATAAACCCCCAGCTTTTCTGATCACTTAAAAGTAGTAAGTTTCCTGTAGAGCAGAGTCATTGATAGATGGAATCATACATTTAGGTTGCTACATCTTATCGACTGCAAGAAATATATGAAAGATGAAAACAGGCCACAAACATGAATATTTCATTACACTGTGGCTCTTGTTTCATGGTCTGATAATACACAAATGACTGAAAAACTTTCTGAGAGGTGATGAGCATTTTTACACCCAACATTCAGCGAGATGTCACTATGGACATCAGACACTCAGTGCTGACACCTCCCAACATACTGGCCTCTGCTGAAGTCACAAACTCCTGCAGTTGTTAGACAAACCAGGGGAAGGGGACACACACACACACAATCCTCCTGTAGTTTCTCACTGTAGCGCTTACTAAGTCAAACTGTATCGAGCGGTCAGTGCAGACACACAGACAAACATAGATATTTTTAAAAGCTGCCAAGAAAGCTTTCAATTCATCTGCCAGCAAATTAGATCAAAATCAAGTTACTACTTTTGAAGATTAACGAATAAAAAATGGTGTGTATTTCTATTACCACTGTAAGCAGCAAAACAAGGTATGAAAAAGAATCCTTCCTACCGTCTATACAATCTCACTCAAAGTCACCTCTTACATCAGACCCAAAACAAAAATGAGAAACTCCAACGCTAACGGGCTCTCTGCTGCCCCGAATCTTAATTTTGTAACTAGTTATGGATGAAGGGAAATCAAGGGTGAAGGCTTAGAACACCTATCAGTCTGATTTACCAAACGCGAGCCAGGACTCGCCAGCATTGCCAATATGTTTTAGTTTGATTTAAGCTCAGACAATCATTTGTGGAGGAACACTATTTCTCCAGTTCTACCAGTACTTAAAAAATACAATGCTTCTGCCTTCTGAAATGGGAGCAACAGTGAAGAAATGATAGTTTAGTAATTGCTGCCTGAATGGTAAGACTTCTAGTGACTTTGCCTTTGCTGCTAAAGAAATACACAAACGCTCCCAATTTGTAAGCAACATTCATTGTTGAATATCAAACCTTTCCTTGGTTCCAGTTGCTTAGGTTTGGGCAACGCCACTCAACCTTTTGACACTGAAATCGGGAGTATCTCTTAAGGGGAGCAGGGAGACATCAAGTATGTTGTATATTCAGTAACATGAATAAAGAATGCCTTTCTAAGAAAAATTGATTTAGTGAATTATTTTCTGCTTTACCAAGCTCACTAACAGAATGAGGCTTTTTTACTTTCCATGGAAAACACCGTCTGAGACAGCGCTTTTCAGGAGTGCCAAAGCCTATCCAAATTAGCACTGTACTTTATAACAGGGAAGACAAATTGTTCTCAAAAAGAAGAGTTAAGGGAAATCCAAACTGAAAGTGTTTCATGAGCAGAAGCCCTGTACTGGGTCATCTGCAAGGTAAATGACAATGTCCTTACTGAGCTGAACAGAGCTGGTTTGCTTCAGCTGGGCATGTCCCAGCTTCACAACCCTCCATGCTCTCATTCATAAAAACAAAACTACTCCACCTACCCAAGCTTTCTGTGTGTATAGACCGTGGCATAGACAAGAGGAAAAATACTAGCAATACAATCTGGCTTTAGGCTTTTGTTAGACACCCATGATACTATTTACTTTTATAAAGCTGCTCAGCGCTCATTAGTCTCATAAGCATACCTCATTAGGAAAAGAGATTTTTCAATGAAAGAACAATTTGCTGTGACAAGTAACATTTGATAACTTTGTGTTAAAAGATTTATTGTCATTAGATTACAAGCTTCCTGAAATGAGTGCTGGTCAGTTTATTTATGTGGCACTCTAAGTAAGCATAAAGTTTCAGTACAATTTCTTTAAAAAGGCCAGAGAAATGCTCAAAGAACTACAATAAGAATGGATAAGGCCTTTGAAGGACGATGCAGTCTTTCATTTCCTAATCTAAAGTAACATTTACTGGCAATGATGATTTCTTCAACCACTACACAGTCACCCCCTCCACGATGCAGACAAAAATGTATCAAGTACTTCTATGATTTAGGAAACTATTGTTGTATTTTACTAAATCATGTGCTGATTACATTTTCCTCCGTCCAAAAAAAAATATTCTAACATGCAGCTGCCTATTACAATTCCTGCAAACTAAAATATTTTAAATCTCTATTTCAGAAATGTTACCACTTACAGGAGTTTTCTTAAGGCACCAAAAATTATCAAGCCTCAAGTAAAGATTTAAGATGCATTAGTTCCTTTGTGTGTTAGTGTAACTGCTGTCAAAAAAATACTCTTAGAAATTCACCAGTGTTGGAAAAGAACACCAACAGCACTACTGACTTTGATACAAGACATTCCAACTTCCACATCAACAGAGGGTTTATGATAATATTTCTACTTTTCTGAAGACTTTTCTGTGCTGTCACAGGAGAAATGAAGTTGTAATATCTTAAGATTTCATAAGGTGCTATTATACACTTCTGTAGTTTAGATGCAGAAATAGAGGTTAAATGTAAGATATCTATAGAATATAGATTTTAGACTGTCACTATAGAAGGATACACTGTTCCTTTTAAAATACATTACTTGAAAGAATAAACAAAAGGGGCAAACCTGTTCTGTATTAAAAATTTCTGCAATCATTCCACTGTATTGCTGGGGGGGCGGAATACGAGACAGAGAAACAGACTCTATTATTACACACTTACAATCCACACCTAACACGTTAAGATTCTGGTTTTAAACACTTACCAGAAGTGTGTTAAAAATCCCAAATTAAAACAGGAAAGGAAAAAATAATTTAGTGGGTCTTGTCTTACGTTGTTTTGTTTTCTTTTGTACTTGGAAGATTACCTTTGCATTCATGAAAGCCTACTGTAAAACTAAATCAAAGTGGCTACTATAACCCATAATGAACATTTAATACATAAAAAGAGATTTTAACACAAAAAGATATTACAGCCTCCCAGTTCAGCAGTACAAAGCAATCCAGGTAATTTGCTGATTTCAGTGGATTTGCAGGGTACGTTAATCAACAGTGAATTTATACAGCACTTTCCAATTGCTAGTTTACCACTTTGCTTTCTGTCTTTCTAGGCACTAATGTTTACAGGCAACTTTTCTGCAAACAGAAACATCAAATACCAACAACCTCAATTTGTTACACAGGCACAACTTGCAAAATTTTAGTAATTAGGTCAGCTAGGCTTGAACTTGTATGTTGCATTTCAGTCTAAATTAGAAAAGCATACCCACTCCTTTGCAACACCCACAGCGTGGATCAGCACAAAACAGTTCCAGGCTTAATTTTCAATCTTGTATCATCCAAGTGCACATTAGTGTAAAAGGTATTTCACAAGTAAATGCACTGTAGAATAAAAGTATGTGTGATAAGGACAAACACCCAGCTAAGAAGGTAATCGAGATACGGTTCATGTTGCATTCTCTGGTTTATAACACGTTCAAAAGGTTTTTCACTTTGTATTAGTTGGGTAGCAGCTATTTCAGTCACACCATTAAAATGAAGCTGTACTGACCATGGTTCCTGTACAGCAAAGGACTGAACTAAGTGGTGTGGAGCACTTACAGCCTGGTCTTGGTAAACGTTTTGTGATGTTATTAGCTTCTGATCTGCATAAGACCAAAAATATTTGTAGGCAATTTTTCAGCTACAATGTGCATTATATTGTTTACACGCACGCTTAAGCTAAGGCACATGGAAGTAAATTGATATGTAAACTTAAAAATCTACCAAATGCAATTAGCATGTCTTTCAAGAAATACATAAAGAACTACAATTTAGACTGAAATAACTATTGATAATAGAACATAAATATATCTTCTTATAACTATTTTCAGAGGGTTTTTTTTGTTGTTGTTTTTTAAAGGCCTTTTTAGATTATTTTTCTGCCATGAAATTATTTTTCCCTGGACTTTAAATATTGATGCACACTCAGAAGTAGCGTGTGACCATATACTATTGGTTAAGAATGAAGCCATGGTGAAGCTGAGACCAGAAGGTGGATGGGGGAACATACAAATATTTCAGTACATATTAAAACAAGCACTATATCTGCTTCTTTTAAAAGAGAAAAAAAAATAGCATGTCTCTCATTACCGACACAGGCAATATGCAGCTGATGTACACCTTGCCATCTGAAACTAGCCTCCTGAGTTTTGATTTCAAACGCTGTTTTTCAAAATAATCTAGCAGACAAGCATTGTTGCAGTACGTAGCAATGCACAAAGAGACTACCTGTGCATTGTACCTGTCACTCCAGACTGTATGTGAGGAACAATACCAGAGGTTAAAGAACACCATTCCGTACTGATGTAGGGTTTGGGGCAGGCGGTTGGGGGCTGCTTTGTTGTTTTGGGGTTGGGTTTTGGTTTTTTTTTGGTTGCTGTTTGATACTTCTTTGTTTGTTTTTCATGTAAGCACACCATTTTTTTTCTAACTACTCTGTCAAACTTCAGTCAGTTCAAAGAAAGGGCACCTGAGGCACCTAACCCTGTACTTAAAACTCTTGGAAGCCGTAACACTTGTTTTGAAACAAATCACCTCTGGAGATGGAGCAGGCTTGCTATCAATCACTAACAGTTAATTCCAAATAATAAGGCAGGTTTGGATGCAGACTGATACATTGTGAAATGCTGTATCTAAAATTGATTAGAACAGCACTCAAAATGAATGCAGCCCTCCAAACCACTTCTTTGCTCAGAAACATTAATCTCAATTATAAGGAGAGCTTCATAATGGTAATGCTTGGTATGAAAAAAGTATGAAATAAATCAAGTTTTATAAGACACAGCAATTAATCAGTTTTAGAACTAAGGAGAGGTTGTTAAAGAGGCACATTTTTTTGCAACAGTACTCTAAATCCTCCGTAACCTCTACAAAATTAAATGGTTGGGGTTTTGTTTTGGTTTAATTTCTCAGATGACAGTGTGGATACCTACCCTAGCTTTGGGTTTCTGATACGTTTTATCACACGCTAAAGCTCTCTGCAAATACTACTACACTATTATAATAAGCTAAAGCATTTATTTTAAGATCACAAAATAATCTTCAGCCTACAAACAAGAACTGGCGCAAGCATCCTGAAGGAAGGTACGTACTTGACCAGTCAGACTGGGAAGAAAAAATTCTTTCATCAAGCTTAAGTCTTTATTATAGAACATTAAAATTATCTCTGATAATTTCTTGTGCAGTTCACGCTGCACAAACTTGCAGGAGCTAGAGTCATGTTAGCACTGCATTTGATAAAACAGTAAATCTAGCAAGTTTACATCTATTCATTTAATAGGACAGATGATACAGTAAAGCTATTCTTAAAAGACAATAATAATATATACATGTGTTAATCTGATTAACAGCCTCTAATGTGCAATACCACTGTTCAAATCTGCCTCTAAATCTTGCAGAAGTACAACATTCAACATTCTTGTGAAAAATTATTTCTCTAAGAATTTGGTATTTTCTTTCACACACTGCCAGGAAGATGAGTTCTCTGTAACAGAAATGCAGCATTCAGTACAGTAAATGCAGTATCACTATAAAATTAAGAGTACTTCTGACCTGAAGCCTTAGCACAAGTCGCTGGTATTTCAAGCCTATAGAGCACAATGCCCCTTCACAAACAGCACCTGATCCTCCAAGTTGCTGAGCACTCTCAGTTTATATTGGGCCTAATCCAAAACTGGTGCAAGTCAGGGGGAGTTTTTGTACCTCTGCAGAAGGCTCACCAATTTCAACTGGAGGTAAAGGTACTTGGTATCTTATTGAACCAAGCCTAAATAATCTGTTAATGCTGGAGCCAAGAGATGACAAAAACCGTACCTTTGGGTTGATTATCTAGTTCTATGATATTTTATGGGGTTTGTATCAAATGGCTACTTATTGAAAGCAGCTATTGTGGACTCATTTGTAACTTTAAATCTAGTTGCTATTACTAAATCCTTTTCTCCCCTTTTCCATTTGAACAGAGAATAATTACTCCTGGCTCAAAGAGATTTGATTGAAGTACTGGTCTTAACTTGCTAACTGGATTATGAATGTTATTCTGGATTTTTTTTCATCCAATAAGTATTAAACAAAAGAATCTTCTTAGTGTGGTCAAGTACTTCTTCTACCAAACAATATCTTTCATCTCAGAGTTCACTCATGTAAACTCATTTCACTTTTTAATCTGATGTATGTCTCAAGTGCTCAGTACCATTGGCTTTTTTTTCCTCTCCTAATTTACCAGACCACTGAAAATACCCATCAAGTTCATAACGGCAAAGCTAGGAATTGTAAAATAATATTATTTTTTCTCAGGCTATTGTATTTTCCTCAAACCTAAGTAATCTATTTTTCAAATTACTCATAACCACATATAGCCCATTTTTCCTAACTATTCTTACATTACACCAAAGCACACTTTATGAAAATCTTGCCATACAATATTAAACCAATCTCCCAGATATGAATGCATTAATAGTTCTGAATAGCACTTGGATTATTTTAGAATGGAAGAGCAGCTGTATTTTTCATCAGAGTATCTTTATCACAATTAACTCTTCCGTAAGATAACTGACCACAGATGAGCAACATTTATACTTCAATAATGTTCTTTACAAGACTAAGTTTTAGGTTGTAAGCATCGCAGAATATTATTGTAACTTTTAGCAGGAATAGGGATGGATAAAATACAGCAAGTAAGAGCATCCTACTAAGAAGGCTTAATGTAAAGGACACATGATATTTTGAAAGTACAAAAATAAAACTACTGAAGTTTTCTGATAAAAATCTATTTTAAATCTAAACATTTCGATAATCACAGAACTATGTGATATCTTACAGAAATAGCTCCGATTAAAACTTCTAGCAGCGCTTGAGCACACGACCGTGTCTTTTTCTGCATTTTATCTTACTGCTTTGCTATGAATCAACTTCGCAACAGAAAAGTTTTAAGCCTGTGGAACAATGGACCTGCTTCCCACATCCACATAAAGAAACAAAACACAGAATAGCAGAAATATTTTTCATTTCATGACGGAGACCACCCCTTTTGTATGCACAACCCATAGAGTTTCTTTAGGTCACCATGTGTTTTCACCGCATAGTAACGCTATTTTCACTACAATTGCTTGACTAAATCATTAAAGACGCTATCTTTGATAGCCTTCCTCCCAATCCTCCATCCTTTAATAGGAGAAGAGGGAAACCCCCAGTAGTGCTTCCAGAGTAGCAGACCACCCGGTAGAGCCTGTCACCGCCTGCAACCGTTTGACAAACACGTTGCCGGCGGACGAGGCACACGGCGGGAGAGCCCCGCGTACACACACCAGCGGTAACGCCAACCAAGTTCAAAACCCACCACAAACTTACTAGGACGAGCTTGCTTTCGCACCTCCGCCCCTGCCGCCACGCTCACCGCACAGAAGCGCGGCAGCTTCCACACATCTTCCCAGAGCGATGCAGCCGAGTCGGGAAAGCACCGAAAGTG
>VWZY01005155.1:56134-99481 GCA_013399075.1 Chloroceryle aenea | reverse complement strand
TGAGCAGCTTGGAACGTTTAGCTGGCTACCCGCTGCAGTACTTTGATTTTTCCAAACTTAAATTTATCTGCCTCATCTCCGGCTCTGTAATGAAAGATGCGCGAATATGTGTTCTTAAACGCCCCCAAGGAAACTCCCCACATTCCTCTGACCCGCGCTGACTGGAAATACCTCCTAATGACGGAAAGTTTGCGGCAGATGTTCCCGACGCGCATTGCTAGGGGTCTACCTCTGGCCCCTCCAGCAGGTTTATCTCGCATGCCAGTGTTTCACCCCTGTGTTTATCATTGCGTTTGTACTTCGCCGGGCTCGACCCGAGACGCAAAGTACCTGAGTATTTAAACTGATTCGACAGTGCTGAGGTCAGCATTTGAGAACTACAGCAAATACTGCTCGCAGACGCACACTCACGAGTCGCCAGCATCACAAAGCACCGTTATACAGCAAATGTAACAGAAAACCACCAATGTTTCAGGCGTTTTCAAGTGGACAGACGATGTGCAATTCATAATACAGAGCACACAGAAAACAAACGAGGTATTTTATAATGGAAATAACTTCATCACCAGGAATAACGTGATAATGCTAAGTAGTACACTTTTAAATACAGGTTTGGAAAAGTTCTTTTAAAGATAGCAAAACTAATGAGACTGAACTGAATAATCTGCACTGAATAATCTGCACTGACGTTGGGGGTGACACCGGAGCGGTGGGATTTCATTTTAAAAGGAAGAAGTCACAGAGACCTCTCTAGCTAGAATTCTTTGCAGATAAGCATCTGCATGGAGGTAGCACTGGAATTGTCAGACCTTGACTTTTAAATGAAATACCCAACAAAAATTTTTGTCCTTGAAAAAAGAAAAAAGAAAGAAAAGAAGGACCAAAACACTCAATCTGTGAATATGTGAATTGCAAAAAAATCCTTCTTAAACACATATAGCTAGACACAAAGGAATAATCTTAACCCTGAACTCCTGCCACATGCTGCAATTGTTGTTGCCTAGTATATAAAATAGCATTTCTGGTAAATTAAAAGTGAATCTTGTAGAGTCCAGACTTTACATATGCTTTTCTTCTTTCTGATTTACAGTTCTCTAATACAAAACTAAAACTAATATTTTCCAAATGTAAACATATAAAGTGGTATCTTATTATTGTGTCCATTTGGATTACCTTAGCTAAATCCATTCATCTAGCACCAGCTTGAATCGCCACATCCACATACAGTGAGTTAAGATGCTCCTCTATCCTAAATAGAAAGATTATATAATTCTTTCCCTGTGCAAAGCCCACCAGACAAACAACAAACATCAACTACTTATTAATACACATTTGAACTCCAGAGTACGTTATTTTGGCGCTCTGAACTTGAACATAACTGAAGCATCATTACTAGGATTATGGAAGTTTAATTAAATTTCAGCCTTCAGAGTTGAAACTAATTTGAAAAGTGTGCAGTCATATTTGTGTTAGAGCTTTGCTGGAAAGTATCTTCCTAGTGTCAACTATTAAATGCGACTAAACTCTCTAAAATCACAGTCCAGACACTGCTTACTCTTTCGGATTGCCAACAAGCTTCCTATTTTAGTAGAGAGAGAACAAAAAGATAAACGTTCCTTTTCGACTTAGACTTTTTTTTTTTTTTCACATGTGACTGCCAGTAAATCTTTTTGGGCGGTGTCTGTGAAAGAAGAGAGCAGGACGTCCCCTGATGCAAGNCCCGCCCTGCTTTGGGGCAGAGGAAACTTCGGGGAGAAGCGGCCGGGCTGCGCCGTGCGCCATCAGGGGGGAGCCCCGGCGCGCTAGGGATGCGCCGAAGAAAGAACTCAGGAGGTTTGGGGGACGCCCAGAGCTACAATGTAAGCATTCTGGTGCGCTGCCTCGCCACTTCTTACCCTGGTGGGCTCTGCTGCCAGAAGTAACGTCCAGAAAGGCGCTTTCCCCGAGTACNTCTAGCACCAGCTTGAATCGCCACATCCACATACAGTGAGTTAAGATGCTCCTCTATCCTAAATAGAAAGATTATATAATTCTTTCCCTGTGCAAAGACCACCAGACAAACAACAAACATCAACTACTTATTAATACACATTTGAACTCCAGAGTACGTTATTTTGGCGCTCTGAACTTGAACATAACTGAAGCATCATTACTAGGATTATGGAAGTTTAATTAAATTTCAGCCTTCAGAGTTGAAACTAATTTGAAAAGTGTGCAGTCATATTTGTGTTAGAGCTTTGCTGGAAAGTATCTTCCTAGTGTCAACTATTAAATGCGACTAAACTCTCTAAAATCACAGTCCAGACACTGCTTACTCTTTCGGATTGCCAACAAGCTTCCTATTTTAGTAGAGAGAGAACAAAAAGATAAACGTTCCTTTTCGACTTAGACTTTTTTTTTTTTTTCACATGTGACTGCCAGTAAATCTTTTTGGGCGGTGTCTGTGAAAGAAGAGAGCAGGACGTCCCCTGATGCAAGGCTTGCCGGCTCCTGCACTAATCCACCAGTAACACCATGAGATGAGACAAAGTCAAGACGTTGTTACATTCTTTCCAAACTTCTTAAACTGCTCTTATTGTGTCCTTCCTTACTTGAACGGCAACTAGGGCTTCGCCAGGCTGGCTTCGCCAGGTGCGGTTTAGTGCACCTAGGTAGGGATTATTGCCTCTGTTGTGGCAACAACCAGCAACATCAGGATACTTCATAATCACAATCACAATTAAAACAANGAGGAAACTTCGGGGAGAAGCGGCCGGGCTGCGCCGTGCGCCATCAGGGGGGAGCCCCGGCGCGCTAGGGATGCGCCGAAGAAAGAACTCAGGAGGTTTGGGGGACGCCCAGAGCTACAATGTAAGCATTCTGGTGCGCTGCCTCGCCACTTCTTACCCTGGTGGGCTCTGCTGCCAGAAGTAACGTCCAGAAAGGCGCTTTCCCCGAGTACTGGATTGTGATAGAATTGTAAAACAAATACTCTAATCTGATCACTGACAAAGACATAATATTAAATAGCTGTCTGCAGCGGGAAATATGTCTTAATTACCTTAATTAAAGCAAGATAGGGCCTTACACACACTCATTCTGAAGTCACTAAATGTACTGATTATCATACAAATCAACCTTTAAATGGGGGTCATGCTTTTCCATTACATTACTTTGTGTTCCACTGCATAAAACAAAGCTATATGGGAAGCTGACCTCTGGTGAAAGTGATGCACTTGAGTTGAACACAACTGCTGACCCTCTTCATTGGCTTCTTAGGAAAGAACCTGAAGGAGTTTGCATACGATTTGGAACACAAAAATGCTTTTCATATGGTGTTAATACTGCATTAGGAACTACTGCCTGAACTAAACTTATGGTCTTAAAATCAAGCACATAATTGGTTTAATCACCTCGTATTCATAAGTAGGAGCCATCACAAAACACCGTTATTGCCACCAGTGTGAATTACTACATAAGGCCATGAAAAATTTAAGGTTTGTGCTTGCTGATATAACACTTCCCCAGCAAACTACAGCTGAGGGTAATTATCCATATTTTCCATTATCAGGAGGAATGAAGACTATTTGTAGCAATTCAGAAGTCAACATACAAACCTTATAGGCACATACAGAGGTTTACATAATAAAGTCACATTTATTCAGAATTTATGATTTTTTTTTCCAAGAAGAAAGAGGCCTTGTTTTAATAGGCTTCATACTCATAATTATTATTTTTTTAATAGCTTTCTGGCTGAAAGATGTACGAAAAAATAATTCTAAGAAATTCTACCAATTAACTGTTCAAATAAAGGAAATCCACATAAAATATTATTTGAAGAGAAGTACATAGAAAGAGGAACTAATAAACCAAATGTGCCTATCTGTTGTCCGTTTCTTTCCTTTTTCCTTCTCCCCTGCCATGTACTCCTCCTAGCAGAAGACATCACTAATAAACACAGTCTGGGAAACACACCTCTGTAACAAAAAACTCTAACGAGGGACAATGATCTGCTCTTTTCTTTTGATAATTGGGATGTTAATTGCTCTGTCTGATGCACATAAACAGAGATTTCTATTAAAATACTACCAGTTTAAAAACCATCTTAGGCTGTTGGTAGTAAAATACGTTGTATTCAAGATGACGGCTTTCATTCCTGGAAGACAAGAGTTCAGGCAGTAGAGTGGTAACAATCTGTGTTTGTTCCTGTCTACTCAGGAGAACTGTTTCTAATTGATCTGGCATGGAATTTAGTTGGAAATGTGTATGTTGCAACCTAAGCACAGTCCCTGTATGCTTTGTAAAGTGATCACCATATGGGCCTTATTTGAAATATTTGAAGGTTTTAGCCATTAACCTTGCTTAAACTGAGCTCTAAGTTCAACCCTCTGATCTGAGAAATACATATACAAGTGTGTATGGATGTCTATCTATCATTATATTAATATGTATGTCTATATATGAATCTAGATACACAAATACACAGGCACACAAATATGCACAAACAGGCATCTTCAGCCCTGCACAAGCACTGACCATTGTTAGGTATCATGAACAGGTGTCCATTATTTGCATATTACTAAGGAAAAGTTACCAGCTATACTTGGAGAAAATCTGTCGAGTGAAAACAAACGTGCATCTAAAGAGGAAGCTGCTGGTATTACAGAGACAGTTTCAATAGATGCCATTATACTGAGAGGTGGGGGGGTGGTTTGGTTTTGTTTTTGTGTGTGTTTGGTTTTGGGGTGGGGGGAAATAAGTGTAGGTCTATTTCCACATATCAGAATATATTTTAACTCCTACCCTGATGTCATGGAGATTTAATTAATAAAACCCAGATAAACTAACAGCAAAGCTCTCTGAAGTTTCTCCACAGAAAACTTTGAGGACATAATGGTTCACAGTGATTCTCTCAATTGTAGGGCCAATTATCAATTTTTAACCCTCAAAACTCTTAAGAGTGATTTCTTATTCAGAATGTAAAATGAATGGCTAGGCTTTGTTACAGGTAATAGTGCTAAGTTATGAATGCTGATGGCCTTCTTGTACAGACTTAAATTACATTGAAAAAGATACAGTTTCTTTAATTAAAAAAACTGCACTGAACTAATCCCTCTAGCTGAAAAAAGAAAAGTTTTAAGCAATCTCTTTCTGCTCTGGGAGAGAAAAGCAGACAATACCATAACAGATCAGAAACATAAGCTATAGTGTGCAGCCAGGAGCACAGCAGGGAACTGAATACTGCTCCGACTGTGTCATTTTTTAATCCCCCATCCCAGTTTTCCCCGTCTGACCTCATGCTGAGATGAAGTTATCACAGAAGACAGCTTTACTCTCACCAATGAATCCAACCCTGGATCTGTATTATCCTCAGCAGATCAAAACACCGCTTTCATCAAATAGCATTATCTGCATAAAAGGCATGCAATTGCCCGATAATTTCACCCAAACTATGCTATTCATTTAAAGGACAAGAAGAGAAATGTAATTCATTCCTTTTTTTCCCCCTGGAAAAGCTAACTTATACTTCACTCATGGGAACTTTTCTTTTTTTAACACAAGATCTCAAGAAGAGGTCCATTAAAAGTTTCCCCCTGGTTTACAATTAATTGTTAGAGTACCCCTGTGTCGCTTGAGTGACATAAGTGTAGTTATGCAGAAAACTGGCAGGGAGAATTCACAAAGCTCGCCGTAGCCATGATACTGATTCCATTAGCCATGGTTCTGCTAACCCTAATAATAAAATCATATACGGCATAATTGTAGCAGCCTAAAAATAAATAGTAGCTGAAGATATTTTCAGGAGAGGTGGGTGCTATGGTCTTTCCTACAAATAGACATTTTAAGTCTAATCCTTTTGTCCTCGCACAGCAAAGCTGCACCACAAGACCCCGAAACGTCGTCACTAATGTATGGGTTGTTTATAACAAACATGCACATATATTAAAAACTCACGCTGGTGCCTTGTCTTCCAGAAAAGAAAGCCATGATGCTGTGGCTCATTGGTTTTATTGATATACACTACAGAACAGTAAAGTCCTGTCGGAGGTGGGCAGATTGCTCCAAATGAGTGCCATTACAACTGCTATTGTGTTTGTACTATTCCATGTACTCTGCAGAAAATTCTTACACTATTCTTTGTATTCTTCTGCTTGTAAAGGGCTTATGCATAGCTCATGCTTCTTCTAATGAAAAACTACAAACAATTTGTGTGTGTGTATGAGAGATTATTTTGTATTGGAGTCTTGTGCTTTCTAGGTCTGGGTAAGAGGTGGTTTTGTTTTCTGAATGGCAGTGTGGGTGTTCAGCACCAGAAGCAAGCACTGATTTCTGTTTGGCAGAGTGAACTCTCCCTTTGTTTCTCTAATAGTACAAACGCTTTGGTACGCCATGGGGCTGCAAATGCTAAACTAAGTACTTGTCCTGGCCTAAATTTTGCCCGCTCTATACAACACTCTGCCAGTTACTTTTCTTTAGGACCACTGGACAGGTACTGTTCTCTATACAGAGGATAAAACTTTTCTTTTTTTTTCCCCCCCAGCATGTCTTTGATACTTTTTTTAAAACAGGAGTTATTTGAAGTGGCTCAGAGGTTTGGAATCACAGGAGTTGCCTCAGAAGAGCTGGATTAGTAAGCCTAACAGAGGCACATCACACATTTACCATGGGGATACAACCTCTCTGTATACACACAGACACTATGGAACTTTGTATTATAAAAAAATAACAGCTTAGTCCAAAACTTTCTTGGGTCTTTCCATCCTCAAGACAGAACTCTTTTCTCCCCTGATTTCACAAAGGCTTTGGATGTTCTGGTGTTTCTTTATAAAATAAAGGTAAATGCATATATTCACTTTTCCTGTCAAGTGGTATCTTATTTCTTCAATGGAAACACTTTCCTATCATACTCGATAGAGGATCCTGATGAAGGCACCCCATATCTGAAAGTTTGTGTCCTTTTTCCAATTATATCAGCTAATCAGAGGGAATATAATTTTTTTTTTTACAGTCCTTGCTTTTCATATATCCTCAGAACCCCTCACAGCAATATAAATAATGTATTATTATTGAGGAACAATGTAAGTTGGTTTTGGACCTGTGCTCCTAAACATTATTTCCTATTTGAACCCTGGTTTTAGGGTTTATCGTGGGTTTCCATGGCAATGGAATGTAACTTCTTAGTGAAAGATTTTTGAAATGATGTTGTTGAAACAGGTTATACTGCGAGGCATTCAAACCAAGATTCTTGTGTGAAAGAAACAGCATGAGCTGAAAAATGCTAATTTCCCATATTGCTACAGTACCACGCTATGTGTGTTGGTATAATCACATGTGGAGCCCCACCTACTGTTAACGACTTAGAGGTCCTCTTTCTGCTTATCAAAAGCAGGGCAATCTGATGATGAAGGAACCCAGGAAGAGCAGTGCCAGTCAGGAAGCAAGCTGTATTCGCCCTTTCCTCCAGACTTCAGGGGTACTTCTTACGGACTATTTTGTGGAGCAAGGACACGGTTAAAGACCAGCTCAGCATTACAGCCACCAGGTATCAGGTATGAAGATGAAAGAGTGTGGCAGCTCTGGCAGTTTCCTAAATCGAGAACTCCTTTTAACCCTTCCATCTGGTGCCGGACTGGTTGTAGCACGGTAACTCAAATCAAGAGCTCTGTTAATATGCAGGCATGATAACTGCATCACAAACTTTCAGCACTGCCTTTTAAAAAGTTACAAGAAATACAAAGCAGAAAGCCAATTCTCTCTAGAGAGACTTCCATTTAAGAAAACCGAGGAAGTGATCCAGAAAAACAAGCATTCCTATATACTGACAGAGCAATCAGAAAATTTACCCCAGCTACCCTTGTATCAACTTTGCTACACCAGAACTCAATTTTTTAATGTTTATACTACTTCAGGATAAAAAAACTATCCTCAATCTGGATTTTCAAATCTTTTCTGATCAAAAATGTTTATTTTTCTGGCTTAAGAAAAGTTCATGACATATTAAAATACAGATTTTTTTTTTTTTAACTGAAATACATTGAATTTAATATAGAGAGTTCTTAAATCCCTAAAAAACTAAATAAGGAAAAGCCCAAAGTCTTCAGCAAAAATTATACACAAAAAATCATTGTCTACCAGTTAATTCTGCCCTCAACTAGCAGTTCTGAACAGAATTTATTGCAGCCACTTAGAGTGACCTAAATTTGGATTCCATGATAGTCATCTTGTATTCAGAACAACGTGACTTCCGTATGCGCATGCAGAAACAGAGCAGCTTGAGCGGGACTCTCTACTCTTTTACACATTTCACCTCAGTGTTGGAGAGCCACCAACAGTGGAGACAGTCTGGGCACTGATATCAATTTTGACTGCCATAGTTCCTTCCATCATATGCTTTCAACCTTCTGTTTTATGTTTTCTTTCAGCTGTCTATTAAATATTGCGTATATTATTCAAGGTGATGTTGAAACATCCATAGCATCAGGATGTATGAACTCTCTCTGTTATTTTTTCAGGAATTTAAACACAGAAAAAAAAGTAGAGCGGAGGAAGAAAATCAAATAAAACCACTTTTGCTTTCATTATCTTTTTTTTTTTTTTTTAAATTCTCAGCTAGTACCATAGCAGTGCAACATTTGCATTGCTGATTTCACGGCAGTGTAATTGCACACAGCATATCTGATGCTACATTACTCCTCCTGAATTACACTGGATCAAGACTAGATTTGAAATAGTGTATTCATAAAAGCTTTTAATAGAGGATGAATAGCAGCAGGATTTTTAACGAGCTAAAATTGTTACCAGACCGCTTAATACTTATGATGTCTTGATGATGTCAAAGCAAGTCCCTGAATTCAAACAAAAGGGTGGAATCTTAGAAAACCTAGATCCCAGGTCAGCACTAATGCCAGCTCTAACATTTGCTGACTCAGAGGAAAGCTGTCCCACTATTTTGGGAACTGGACTGGCAGCAAGGCAATATGGAAATAGTTCTAACCGGCTTCATTTTACAACATAAATCTTCTGGGAATCTTTCTAAAGGACACAGCTATAATTTGTCTTCCTGAAATGTTCAGTGTTTGAAGAAAAGTAGTGAACCCCTTTCTATATGCGTATTGTAAAAATACAGCTTTTCTATTTTTACATTTATCATAAAGAAATGGAAAATCATAAAGAAGCAGCAAGAGAAATCTATAGCTCATGTGCTGACAAAACTAGAGCTCTGCATTTATATTTTTCCATTATAAAATAAATAGTTCTCAAAATAATCTCAGAACAATACACTTGTAATGTCTGTCTGAAGGAATTCTATCAAAGAAAGTAAAAGAATAGATAAAGAAACCTATTGATTCAGTTTTATGTGGCTTGTAAACTTCCAGAGCGTTCCTGCAAAGGTTGTACTTGCACAGCCTGCCACTTCGGCCATTTCGGGAACTGTGGCAATAGCAATTTCTTCCTCTGGCAGCCTCTTCTCCACTACTGAACTTAAGCTACTTGCCATCATTTTAAAGATTCTCCCATTACCCTTTCCCATCCTGCCAGTCATCACTTTCTTCCTGTCAAGAGCTCAACACCCATGTCAGATTGGTGTATGATGCCAGTTGCTGTTGCCAACTCTTAAAGTTTGAAATGCATCTCTTTCCTTTTTTTTTTCCCCCTAGATTCCCCTCACACTTGAAAGAAATTTTTTGCAAAACCCACAAAGCCAGCCATCTCACTTGCTTTCTAACTGCTGCTTAGAGATATTCTTTCCCATCACACCTTCAAAAAGCTTGGACAGTATTTGTGACTGTGCTGACCGACACGTCTGGCACTGCTGTGTGCCACCATTAGCTGCACTGCCCTGTTGCTTTTGGTTTATGTTTAGAAAGTGAAGTTCTCTGGAAGCAGAAGTCTTTTTCCATTTGTGCTACATGTAATGCAGCGTGTCTGGGAGCTCTCGCAGTCCGAGTGCTTGCTGAAGCCATGGCAATACAAATAAGTACCACCACCACCACTCACATTCACACACCACTTCCTTTGGTAATTTGGTAACACTTTCCATGTCTGTGGTGATAATATTCCTCATTTTTCCATTATTTCTATATGTGTGAGTACTACTTTGGCTACAGAAGTGCATCTGCATGTGTTAATCCTCGTGTAAATATCAGACTATTTAAAAATATATACCTATTACACATTAAAATAAGAAGTGATATGGAAAGAGCAATGAGGTTGCTGTATTGACCCATCAAAATTCAACCAATGCCATCAATAATCAAAGCTGCCTGTGTAACTGTAATTCAGTATCCTGCTTTTAGATATAAGGTTATTCTTTTTAATGATCAAATACTTCCTTTTTTTGAGAGGCCAGTCTTATTTAAAGGAAAACCAGTAGTTTTACCTCCTACAATCAATAGATGTTACCATTTTTTCTTAACACGTGTTACCAGAATTCTGCACTGAATAAAATGTTTATCAATTCTGTTGTAGGCAGTTCTGTGGTACTGATGGCAAGACTGTTCAGCATTTTACACTGGAAATAAACCTATTTGGCACAAGAATTAAAGTTCTAGAATCATCCGACTGGTCTAGAAATTTGGCTGCCTGCTCTGGAAAACAGGGAAGCTGAAGAGAGAACATTGCACTGTGTAACACTGTAGGAATTTCTAGAGAATACCCAGTCCAGAAGTACAGCCAACTGGGAACATTTGAGCTTGAGTCTTGCCCAGTATCATACAAAACATTCGCAAAGGCAGTCGGATTGCTCAGTTCTGCACGGGACGTGTAATGTCCCCTAACCACAAGATCCCATTTTGCCTTGCAATCCCTCACAAACATGTATTGGTATTTTGCAACTACAAGATAAAGGGTTCTAAGGAAAGCCCGTTCTGTACAAACTGGTGACTCATTTCTACAGGAGGCCGCTCTGTGCATGCAATGATCAGTTAATTAAGCCATGTAACACCAACACAGAAATAGTATTTCACAGATACTCCACGTTTCTCTACTTCCTTACTTGTAGAATATAGTTCTGCAAATCTGAATATTAATTTACATTCTTCTTACAGCTTGTGAGAAAAATAACCCATAAAAATAAAAAAAATATTCCATGGATAAACATTAGCTTCATCCTAAGTGCTCAGAAACTTCACCATTCGGTCAACAAATCTTAATCAACTATTAATTTTCTCTGATTGGTAGCTAGTTTCTTTGTGCACTGAGTGAAGGGGAAAATATCTTTATTCTCTTTCTCTATAGTTTCATTTGTGAGGGTTTTCTTAAACAAAAAAATTATTAAATATTGGATTTTTTTTTCCTAAGCCTACTTTTTGAAAATTAAAGCCTAACTTTGGAATACGTTACAATAATAATAAACTGAGTAACAACAAATTTTAGTTTGAAGCCTTTCTTAGGGAAAAGAAAACCAACTTGAAAGGAAAATGCTAAACAAAGTTAAATAACTGGGAACAAAGGAAGGCCTTTTATTTTTTGACTTGAAAAAAGAAAATGTTTGCATTAGCAAACTTATTCCTGCTCTCTTTCCCTGCTCACTTTAAACCTCTCCATTATTCTGTTTCAGTTCTGCATGAAACAGTTCTCTCCTCCTCTTTATTTTTTGCTGTTTGGACATCAGACTAAATCAATGACCATGCAGCCAGCTTCCCTAGGGCCATTCACTAGCTCTCCCCAGCTACATTCACTCCAGTTCATACACATCAGACCAAAATTTACCTTTGTTAAGCTCCAGACCTTTTTCCACAGCTTTGTCCACCTGACATTCCTCTCAATGCTCTATCATACTTGCAATATTTTCTCTTCAGTTTTACACGTGAATTGACCACAGGAGATGTGCAGGCATCAACTCACTAAAATATGACTGTGCCAGGACTAGCAGATAGACTACAGTGGGAAAAGAAAAATCTTTTTATTTTAAATTCCACTGCTCATCATCAAGTGCCCTTTCAGAAACCAGACAGAGTGACTGGGATGAAATTCCTGCAATTTTTAAGTAGGAAATATTTAGTTCAGACAGTATCTTCAGAAACTTCACCTTTCAAAGAGGACATTTCTTTCTCAGCAGGGGACATTATCCTGAACTTAGTTCCACTGTACCTCATCACTGCTACTAGTTGTCAGCTGATAAGGCTTGCATTAAAGGATGTTTCTCCACTGTATCAGTGCACCAGTATCACTGAAGTGATTTAGTTTAATCTCATCCCATTGAGTAGCCCTTGTGGCATCTTTCTAGCCCATTTAATTCAGAATAACCAGAAAATGAAGGGAAGACTTTCTAGGACTATTTTAATCTTCACTTAACTACACAGAAATTACTTGAAAATCTTTCTCTTCTGCACCTACCCTGAACACTGCAGAAACAGAGGAGCTGGTCTAGTAGGTTCCATTTCTAAATTTAAATCTCAATAAAAGGAAAAGAAACAGTTTTAGGGAAGTGTTAAACATTTTGACCACCTTATTCAAAAATAGTTGGCTTTAAACCTTCTTTTTAGGCTATTTTCTCATTCAGCTGTGACAAGCATTTAATACTGAGCTGGTAGATGTGAGACTGGTTAGTTTGCCTAATATAATTTCATACTTTTTCCAAAAGACACTTTGTAACTCAGCTTACCACATTATAAAAAAAATAAATCACTCTCACTCTTTTGAAGATGGGATGTAATTGTGGAATTATGAACTCTCACTACTTTAATATAAACTTTCAGAAGAATATGTTGTATGTTCAGAGGGTCAGCAGGTGCAATACTCCCATCCCAGTTTCCAGCACTGCTAGAAATTAGAAAATAGAAGAATACATTTTCTGTGTCAATGAGAAAGTGTCTGGAAAAAGACCTGAATAAACAAGAGGAAGAATAGCAACAGTGCTTACAAGCTTGTAAAGCCATAATGAATGTATCTAACCAATTGTTCAAAATGCTAGCAGTTGAGTAGAAAATATCTATCATTGACCTCCTTCTAGCTCCTATTATTTTTTTATTCTCCTGATCCTCCTGCCTCGTTTGTGTCAGATATTGGAAACGGCTTCAAATGGCCAGATTGCTGCTTTGCTATTATAGTTACAATCCTGTTATTGCAAAGGAAGAGAAATAGGAGGTTTGAGTTTCATTACAGGGCTTCCTTTGATTAGCTGGTGTAATTTGTGATGCTGAACACTCGTCGTACAAACCTAGGCATGAAGAACTCAAGATATTAGAGGCAGTGTTCCTTGTCGTAACCAACACACTGGTGAACTTTCAAGCTGTATTGAGGGCTGTTAAAATTCTGCCTCCTGCTACTTATGGCTGAATTTCCATATTATATGTGGTATAGTTTGTAGTAGAAAAAAATACATATCAGGATAAAAAGCAAGGATCTGAATAATATTTAGGTTTCATTACCAAAAAATGCTCCCTAAACAGAAGAAAACCCCAAGCATTTAGAATAAATAAATAAAACAAAAACAAAACAACCAAAACAGCTTAAGAAAAGAAGAACATGTTGAGAATATCAAACACTTATATTAGAAGCTTGCCTTTGCTGATGTAAATTTGTAGTAATTACTAACATGGACCACAATTTCTAGCTGCAGCTTTAAAAAAGTAACTTAATAAAACTCTGTCAAAAAAGTTAAGCAGTGGAAAGAACCATTTTTTTAATTTACCTTGCAAAAGCTCCATAAAATATTTTTCCTACTTCAAAAATATCTTGCTAAGTTGATGGGAAGGAGTTAGTCACCTTTCTTTGTTGCTCTTTTATAGAAATGTCATTTACAGCTGGATGCCTTTCCATCAATGCATTAATAACTTGTGTTTGTGTATTTTTATAGTATATATTACCATTTTATAATGAAATGTTAAATATTTTACTTGTATTTGTATTTTATTTTGATTTGTACCGAGTACCCAGCATTTATAGTATTTCTATTTACTAGAATATTTTATTAAAATGAATATTTAAAATCACCCGTTGCTTAGAGAGTATTGCTGTTTTTTATAATAATTGTCTTCCTTTCAGTCCTGTGAGCACCATTTAGTCTATTCTAGTATAATATCATGGACAGTGTAGGACTTCACCTTTTATTTTGTAAATTAAGGACAGGATCCAGATCACTAATTTTTGGGGAAGGCATCTCTGTTCTGACTGTACCATCAATTAGTGAACTTCTCTGTAACAGAATAATCACTTTGATAGTATCATCTCAACAACTGCTTTTATTGCTTGCTTTTCTCCAGCACTTTCTGCCACATCTATTCTTACTTGGATCACTCATATTCTAGCTATTGCTCAGTAACATGACAGAAAAGAAAAAATAAGATACTGATAAGGAAGTCTCACTGAATCTCTTCTCTTAATATGCAAAATATTAAAATTTGAAGTCAGCTGTTAACTGGAATTATGCTGTTTTACTTCAAGCTACACCCAACACAGGATGCTTGCTTCTATGCTCTCTCACAGCTAAAATTTAGCAGGACTGTGACTCCTTTGGCTCCTCTTACTGCCAGTGCACAGCTACAGTCACCCCTCAGAATTTCAGCAGTTAGAAGACTACAAACCCTACAAACATATCACAGATGTCTCCTTTTGGTATTAATAATACTCAAGATTTACTTAGAATTTCCCCCCTCTGATTATTTAATGTACTTGTCCTTATGTATGATAGTTGTTTATTGTTTGAATTTCTCACAACTTGGATAATGAAAGGTAATAAAGTGTTGTTCTTTCTAGCACAACATTATGATTTCATCAATAAAATATGTGATTAAGAAAAACTGTCTTCACTGGTGCAAAAAAAATGATGGGAATATTTTTGTTGATTTTGACTTACACTTGCATTTTGTGTAAAACACTCTCCTAATAATACTATCAACACATATTTGGCCTAACAGATTTATTCCTCAAACTCTGTGTAAAATCTATTTCCAAATTAAAAATGATCAAATTTAGTATAAGATTTTCATTAGACAATTTGTACAAATTTACCATTTCTTCTCACTGTCAGCACGTGCTGCCCATACTGGTATTTCCCACGGAGAAGACCAATTAATGTCTGCTGTTGTTTCAGGCACCATACTGCACGGCTACTTAATCATGTTCCAGCCTAGAGATTCTATATCCTTTCTCCACACCCTTCCCTTCCACAGTAGTTAACTCTGCTGAAATTCTCATTTGGTATTGAAATTTGAAAAGAGCACTTAAGAAACAGTAGCCTAAATCCTCATATACTTTCTTCTCCTGTACTCTCAGTACACCCAACATTGTTCACTATCTAATGAAATTTTTGGTCAAAGTGCTGCCAGGACTCGATTTGATTTATTTTATCACATTGTAAAAGATGATAAATTTAGTTGACCAAATCTGACCACAAATGCATCAAAACATTACTCTTGAAGGCAAAAGTCTATGCAATATTATAGATGTGTTTTTGAAGATGTGCTTGTATTTGTCAGATAAGTGAAGGGGATATTTTAAAATCAGATGCCCCAAAGTCAAGAGGTACTGTTCATGCACAACTATGTTTTAAAATTAAAACCCATCAGCTGACTTGAAAAGTCAAAAGACTTTGCAGTAACAAAGCTGGTTGCTTGGGTAATGATGGTCCAGGTTGCAGAGATTCTAGAGACTCATAGCAAAGTAAGGACTTTGTGATATGTGCCACCCGAGTGCCATGAAAAAAATGCATTGGCTTCCTGTTGTTAAAACTGTTAAGAAGCCATTCCTTTGACATTAATCCTAAAATATTTTCCAGAGAAGTCCCACAGGTAATGTAGTTTCACAATTCAATCTGCAAGTTGTAAATACATGGTTTTTGAAATGTCCATATCCAGATAAAACTTTTAGTTTATTTTTTTTTCTAGGAAAGTGATCCTGTATACTGCTGTTACAGGTTATGCTTTGATCAGTTGCTGACCATGAGATACTAAACACTATTGTTGGTTCCAGGTCAATCAGTAGAAATAGTATAGAAATAATTGTTGGTTTGTTTGTTTTTATTTCTACCAATTTGCTTATTCTTTAAGTTTTGCTTCATGATCCAATTAAAAATGTAGACTCATTCTGGTTGGAAGAGACCTTGAAGATCCTCAAGTCCAGCCATTAACCCAGAACTGCCAGGTCACAACTAAACCATGTCCTGAAGCACCACATGAACAGATTAATAATGTGGCTTTCTGCAGAAGAATGTATATATGAAAAATGTTACGTGATATTTTTGCACTAAAATCAATTTAATTTACAAATGCAAGCTAAATGCGTGTGAGTGCACAAAGTGATCTTGCCCATTTCCCAGAGACTTAGCAGGCAAAGTGCTGCAGTAAGATGTCCTGTTATGCAAATGTTATTAATTTACAAAATATCCTATAAGTTGTTTTTTTTTTCAAGTATATTACAAGCAATTCAAACTATGTTTGTTCCATAACCAAAATGTATTTAGCAAATAAAAAATCCCTCCATTTTGTGCTATGCTCTCTTTGCATTGCATTTGCTTGCACATCCACTAATTCACAAACTGATTGATCTGATTGCTTTTTTAGTTATTAGAGAAAAACAGTGAAGTTGAATTACTTACATGTCTGCCACTTCGTATGTCACACTTACTGATCTAGATGGAGCTAAATTTTATGCTTCATTATGGTTGGATTTGTAGTAAGCTCTCCACCTCCCTCATCAAGGGATGTATATATATTAAAATACTTAGATAATTATTCTGTCCTCAATAGCTAATTGGGAAGTTGATACAGTATTTCCCCCAAATTTCTACTACTAGGCCATGAAGGTAATTATTAATTTTTCCCAATAAAACAAAAAGGTCTTGGAATATAGGTCAAACCAAGGGGATTAATGCCTTTTTTTTTTCCCCATTATTTAGGGTGGAAGAACCATGCTAGTATTATTATTGTGGTTTTTAGAGTGGTCTTTTCTTTATGTTTTATTTAAAATGTTAATGGAGTGTATCTGCAATTCCAATAATTTATCTTTAAATCACTGTTCTCCAGAATAATGCACTGTGAGCACTGTAATACACGGGCAAGTCCTCTTAAAGAACATGCATCAATTCTCTTCCTTTCTGAAGCACACTGCAAATGCCCTCTAACAGGGCACAGCAGCATTACATAAATCATCTTATATGAAAAATTAACATGACATCAAATATTTATAAATATTAATGTGTATGTTAATATAACCAAAGCTGTAACAAACAATCATAACCTTGCCAAGTTTCTTAGGACAGGCGCCGCTGATAATGATATCCATTATCTCTGGAGGAACGCGCAATTACGGAAGTAGACAGGGGATGCTCTATTGTCATCTGCTTTTAAGTTCAGCCATTAAACACTCCACCTCACATTGCATGTTAAGCCCCCTCTTAGCTCTTTGTCAGGTATTATTCTGAGTATTTACACATCCATGGGAATGGCAAATGAACAACTGTTAAATGTACACAATTTCCTTTTAATTTAATTTCCTATCATACATTTCTTTGCTCTATGGCAATTCTACCTAGCTACCTGTCTGTCTATCCAACTGTCTATCACGTACAGCGCACAGATCACACAGAAATTAGTGAATCCCTTGGGTTTATCTTTGATACATGCTGCAGGTGTGCTATTCTGATTAAAGCAGTGTCAGTATTTACAGTAGCAATTTTAATTTTTGTGGTTTAATAATGATTCTATAATAAATAAGTTCACACTTAAGGATAAAATACAACATTTCATCATGACCAAATTTGATCAGCTGCTATGAATTTCAAGGACTTTTTGTTATCGCTTTTCTAACATTGCAGTGATGGGGAAGAAAATGTTGGGCCAACAATAAAAAAAGTGTTTCTCAGACAGACATGACTAGAGGTTGTACAACTGTCCTTAGCACAAGAGATTATGTCCCCAGAAACTTCCTTAAAGGTTTAAGATGCACATGCAAAGCTAAGTGATGCTGACTACCATTTACAGTGAAGTCTTCACTTGAGCTGAACAATGAGTTCTGCCTCTTCTGCAATACAGAGATTCAAATACATACGAAGACTTTGGCCCATTACTTATTTTTCAAAAAAGATCACAATAAATAAAGATTCACTAACAACAGTCACTGAAATACTGTATACTCTTAGCATCCTTTATAATTCAAGACAAATACAATCAAAATAGGCAGCTTTATATAATAACATTCTCTTCCTTACGATTCTTATCAGTGCTATTATTAGATATGAATATAGTGAAGCCCATCTCAGAAGCTTTATTGGAAAATAAGCTTTAAAAAAGACTTAGCAGCTAGAATATTACTATATTTATTTCACCGAGGAGCCAATCAAAATGCAAAATAGGTAAAAGACTCAGCCAAAAAAGGTGGGGGGGGGAAGAAGGATATAGATCAGCCAGGTATCACCCGGGAGAACAGACTTCACTGACCTTACCTTCCAGTGCTGCTCTGTCACACAAACCCTATGCCCTTGCAGTGTAGTGACCTTCAAAGATGCATCTAAGAAATTCATATAACTTGTTCATGATGGCTAAATATCAGTCTAATGATTCTTCTTCAGTTCAAAATTCATGCTATTTTTAAACTCACAAAATATTTGGATTTAGGTGATCCATCCAGAAGAGCTAGCAACTCACAAGGCAGAGAGGGAAAGCTGCTTGTGTTCTTAAAACTAGCTAGGATTGGATGAGTCACTTAAAATGTGTTCTCAGTACTTCATTGATTCCTCTGGCATTCCAAAAGCATGAAGAACTTTGGGAGGGTGGCAGAGGAAGGAAAAGAAAAATTAAAAGTTTACAGATTTTGAAGAACACCTGGCCTGACTAGTTTTGCCACTTTAAAGAGGGATTTATAGACTGGTTTAATGCTTATATTCCATAACCTTTTTTGTTTCACTGCCCATGGCAACTTAGGGAAACCAATATTTTCTATTGCAAGACAAAACAAAAATCTGAGGCTGAATTTGGAAAGCAAAACAATTTGCAAAGGACACACTTTTTCCAGGGGATTTTCACTTTTGTCTACCAAGTCCTGAATGACAGAGTACTAAAATGGCTAAAGCAATGCCGAGAGATTTAGACAAGTTTCTTTCTCTCCCTACCCACTTCCCTCCTTATTTATTTATTTTTCAAAAGGGATAGTAGAGGGACTTGAAAATTGTATTACAAGATTTAAAGAATTTGATTCAGTTACAGATGCTACCCCATACCCAGAACAATTTAGAATTTCTTTTTTTCTTGTCTTTTTATAGATAAATGGGATTGCTGTCATAGGATCATAGAATTGTAGAATTGTCAGGGCTGGAAGGGACCTTAAAGATCACGTCAACCTTGACTGAGGTTAGAAACCAGCAGTGTATTTTCCCTATTACATAAAATATCAGACAGTTTTTCTTAGCAGTTACTTACGTAGTTCCTACCCTTTCCCTCAGAATACTGCAAATGGAGAGTCAAACCTCTTTGGCAATATGCTTACAGTAATGTCTGATCCCCACAGTTAAACCAGAGAACACGAACTTAGGAGCTTGCACATGTTTCTGTCGCTTGATGAAAGGGCCATAGTCTAGCTGAAGTGATGTCCTATTTGCTCGGTATCATCATAACGTAAGAAAAATTCTGCGATATTCTTTCTTTTAATCAAGCCTCTTTTAATGTCACAGCCCTTGATAGTAATTTCCAAGTGAAGAAATACCATATCCCTGCACTCTACATACATGCTCATTAATGCAGACATCTAACTTTTTACATAGAGAAACCCTACTCATACCCCCCAAATAGTGTTTTGGTCTTATCTATGTTCTTGGATTAGTATTAATCATGTGGAAATAGAAATGATTTCACTAATTTTACCAATATACTTAAAAGTCCTCACATAACGAGACTGATTGGAAAAGCATCTATTTAAAGAACTGAGGTTAGATAAAAAATTGCAAATTTACTTTTAAAAAAGTTTTGGTTCCTTTCTTATTGATGCAGAGATGACTTTTAAATTTGTGATTAATATAAAACTCTCTGGATAAAATGGTGATATTTTAAAAGTATATCCTGTATATCATTCATACCTTTTTTAAAAAGAAAAGCTATAAAAGTGACAGCTAAATATACACATATTTTCTGATTCCTCTACAATGTAGTATTGTAGTCTTGAAAAGGCTGAAGCAAATTTTAGACAAGCATGCACCGGGACAAAAATACTGGAAGTTCTTACTGAACTAAAAAGGCCCCTATTTAGACTTCACAGATTGTTCAGAAAATGCCATTGAAAGTAAAAGCTTAAAAAAGAGAATAATTCTGGAAGTACGTATCCTTTTCAAACGTGGCCACTGTGGTACCTGCATGATTTAATTTAGGTACGACAAGAAAACAAATGATTTGAAGCACGAAGAGAAGTATGGATTTTGCTTAAATGAGTGAAGGAACAGCTGGTCTTGTGCCACGATGGATTGTATTCAAAAACCAGCTGAAACCAGGTTGAGGAATGAATAAAGGATCTAAGGCTGATGGAAACTAAACATGTTACCAAGGTGACATACTTTGTCTTGGTGGGACAGCTGTACTGTTATTGAAACATCCTAATTCAAATAACCTATGGTGCGCTGCTGCTCAAAAGGCAACTTGCTTTCTCTGCTTGAAAGGCACTAAATTGCTGTAATTGCTAACAGAAATAATGCAAGGAGCAGAAAAAGATGTGTGTTTTGCAGAATAAGGAATTAGGAGAGGAACAAGAAAAACAAAGTTACGCAACATTTTTGATGCTTTCCTCCCAAAGAAGGTTACAAACTGGCCAGCTAATACTGAACATCTATACAGCTACATTTCTAATTGTAAAATAATGCTTATAAAGTCCTTAACACCAAGGAAAGAGCTGTGTTTTCTAATTGTGGTTTTGAATTTTAGCTGTTGCATCTCATTAGCACAAGAACTTTGTTAAACATAAAGACATGGTTAAGTAGTGGCTCTGGCTTTTGTATACCCAAGGAAATAACAATCAGAAAAAAGACGAGAGATCAGAATTTATGTATGTTCCTTCCTTGACTATTTCCATCTTCCCTCCTTTGCTCTCTTTGTCAATATTTACTTAAAATGTTTCAGGCATCAAACTTTCTAAGGCAACATCTAATACTGTCACTTAGAACATGACAATGTTTGGGCTAAGTATAAATTACAAAGCATTTTGTGAATAATGAACTTTCTCAAGGCATCCAGAATGGATCTTTGCACTCATGTTCCTGCCATATGGCTCACAAAGTATCTCTAGATGGGATTGATTGATTTGCTGCTTATTTGTTTGTTGGTCATAAAAGTGAGCAGATTGCAGGTAGAAGACATGGTCCAGAAAGAAATATTCAGAAGTTCTCTTGATGTAGCATTTCTGAAGTTAACATGGTTTTAATTTGAAATGTCTTATAATTAACAAAGTGATTTTTTTTGTGTGTGTGATTTGAGCTATGTATTTACCTCTAGAGCATGCCTAAGTTTTTCTGCAGATTGGAACAGAATGAAAAGGGATGCAGAAGACACAAATTTATCTGAGTCTCACTTCATCGATGTTAATGACATTTCACTGCTTTCCTTTACATATGAATTTGTCTTTTAGAATCTAGATCCATTTTAGCACTATATCTAAATAGATACATTAAATATATATATAAATACATACATATTTTCAGTTGAAATATATTTACTACAGCTTTTGCTGGCTCAATCGTGGGAAGGGCACTGCCCTTCCTCCTACAGGAGAGATGATGCTTCAGGAACAATCAAGTGTCCTGGTGAGACAATGAGTTTCCAAATAGCAGTTCCCGTCCGCTAGCCAGCAGCTACCTAGAGTCCAGATGCTGAAGTAAAGAGAAATACTGGGACAACAACAACAACAAAAAAAAGGAAGCTAGATTGGATCTAAAAAGCAACATTAAGAATGTATAAGAGGGAAAATAGACACTCTTCAGAGCCAAGCTATATTGCCTAATGACAGCTTCATTGTTATCAGTACGGCAGGATTTCCCCCCCTGCTCCGAAAGGTCACAGTTTCAGTTTTCACTGCAACCTGAAGTAGGACTATGTCCATATTTCCCCATATCAGCCAAGAATATCCATGCTGGGAAACAGGGAGGGGTTGTAGAAGTTGAGAAAAAAACAAAGACAAGTTCAGCCATAGTAAAAAAAAAAAGTCTCCTGCTAGGACTGGGATGAAACTGGAAATGCAATTCCTGGAAAGCCTGGGAATCTTCCCAACTGCAGGGTTTTCAAAGACTGTCTAACCATAAAGTGATATTGTTGAAGTTACTGCTACCATGCTGAATAAAGAGATAGGTACCTCTCTCAGGCCACACAAATGCAACGTTGTTGGTGGCTGTACAGAACAGCCACATACTCAGAAGAGCCTAACTAGAAACGCATGCATTTAACTTTGCTAGAGTAGCTGTATACATGAAACAGTTTGGGGAAAGAAGTGAGGCTGCCACTCTAAATCCTCATTCAGGGGATCATTCTTAGCCCTGCTCTTAGGCTCACTAGACTCTGCTTGCAGCTTTGCACAAACACTACTTAAACATCACTTAAAAAAAATTGGTACTTGCCTCTTCCACAGCTTTCTTTTACAACAGTTAGTTATCATCTTGTGAGTTACAAGTACCAACTGTGATGTGAGTATTAATATATTGTAAGAATGGTCATTCTACTGCTATGCACAAACTAAAACCCAAGCATGCTTTTGTCACTTTCTTGAGGAAACTCACAATTATCTCAACTCCTCTAGCTGGCCATGCACTATCCAGATGGAAGCTTTATAAGATGTCAGATGTGGAAGTTACATATAAAGCTTCATTTCTGTAATCTTAGAACTGAATTTAACCCATAGAACTTGCTATACCTTTTTTTTTTTCCTAACCACAGACTGAAGAAAAACCTGTTCTGAAAGTTTTGCAACTCTCAAAACTCATGAAAACAGCATTCTTAGAAGACCTGTAATGCAACAAGAGTATACTGTTCTTAGTCTCCACGCAGTTTCTCAGTGTCTAGAAGTACAAACCTGACCATCCCATGAGCAATTTTAGATGCTAAAATCTGCTGGGACCATACTGAGGCTTAACAATTAAAAATAATTCTTCCAGTGGGTGTCCAGAAACAAGCTGGATTCTAAATCAGTACTGTCTTTACGAATAGTACAGCATATTAAATGTACTCATTTTTAATACATGGCAATAAACTGCATCTTTTTCCTAATGACCCTAACAAGTAAGTTTCTGTAGATTTACATTTGAGATCCCTGGATGAAACCCTTTTGTAATCAGTATAATGATATACAAACAGAAAAGCTTAACACTTTTTTCCCCTAAAGCTCAGCAGCTTGAAACACTGAAGTTGCACGTGAAGCACTGCTAATTGTTTCTGTGTGGTTACATCAGATTTAACACTGCTGCATAGGTCACCTCGGAGCATCACAATGACCATATACAAGCTTATTGTACCAAAGGTCATGCAAAACTGTCCCTGCACTGAGAGCTGTTTTGTCCTCCTTGTTTATTAATGATGATCTATCTATACTAATGGATTTAGCTTGTAGAGGGGCTGGGGAAAGAATGAGAGTCACTATATCTCAGCTTCCATTCTTCATTAATATTAATTATCATCTTCAGCTATAGCATACTGGTGCAGTACACACGAAGAACATACAGGACAAAGAGCTCCGGTGCTTAACAGCCACTTAACAGGCACATGTATTCATTCTGAGAATCAAACACACTCTGTAACATGCTGTTATTTTTCTGAATTATTAACTATGGCCTCATTTGTCAACAAAGAACTTCCTTTCAGTAACATCTTTTCAAACTTGATGATATGAAAGACAATATAAGGTTGGATGTTGACTACATGAAAAATAGTATAATTTTCAAAAAACACTGGTATATTTAAAACAAAAAGACATTTTTTTAGTTATCAGTAATGTGGTTCCTGTGCTTAAAAATCTTCCAGTTTGTTTACTATGAGTTCAATTACATAAATGCTGCAGAATCAATCCCAAGTCCCACAAGAAGTGGTATTAAAAGCAGTAGAAGTCATACATCTGTTTCTGAAAATCTGTGCAGAAAAGCATCTCAGACTGAATTCTTTCTTTTATAAATCATGGGGATCTTTGCATATGTAACACCCTGCCTTCCTGTCACTACAGTTAGGTAATTGAATTTACTAGCCAAACCTCCTGAATGTTCTTAGAGAAATTCCCAAAGCAGGAATGGCAGCTCATCATATAATTCCCAGTGTAAATCCAAAGAAATTCCATGTTTGTACATTAGATGTATATTTGGGAAAAAAAACAACAATACCCTCCTCAAAAAAACAAACAAACCACCAAAACCAAACAAAAATCCCCAAAGAAAAAATCCAACACCCAAAATACTCTTCCATGAATGTCTATTAAAAATAAGAAGTGTGATACTGAAGGATCTCATACCCCTGAGTAACTACATTAATAGACAATAATCTCCAAAAGCTAACTCTTAACTCCAGTAACTGCATATAGGGCAATTTTGGAGGAGCAGAACACCTTAGGGATGAGAAAAGTGCTGAAAAAAAAAAAAAAGAGAGAAAAATATGAAAGTATATTAATTAAAAAAGCCATTTGCTGAGGTACACTGAATGGTGACTGTGGAAATAACATGATATTGGGATGGAAAGCTGCCAAAAGGAACCTGACATTGCATGCGGAATGCCTTACATTAAAAGAGAAGAGTAATATCATACATAAAAAGGAAATTGTCATATCAAACCCCTTGCACTCCTCAATATTATAGCAGTGGTCCTGCAGAGTCATTTTCAAAAAAGAAAAGTTGCAGCGCTGAGAAAAATTAAGATTGAATATTTCTTTTTGCTAACAAAAAGATGTCTAAAAGGCAATTAGAAAATTAATAAACAGAAATCATAAGTTTGCTATAACTTGATTTTCGTAAATAATGGTGAAATAGTTTTCCTTTGTTAGAACATAGTAATTTAAAAGAAATTTCATCTGCTTGCTTTGTTCCAGTTATGCTAAAAATTTCCATGTTCTACTAAATAATTTTGTCCTTTTCTACTTTGTTCTGTAACTTTCTCATTTTAATTCTTTTATCTGCATATATATAGATGTTGCTTATTTAAATTTCTACTTGTTTCACTATTTCTTATTGACAACAAATATTCCTAACTCATGTTGAATATGTTCAATATTCAATATTCTTATACCAGAAAGCCTATATTGATAATAATGTCTAGGAACACTGGTAAAATTTTAATATGTCCATGCACTTTAGAAATTCCTGCTGAAAAGTCATTAAAAAAGGAAAACGGGAAATGTAAAATAAAAAAGGAACAGCTTTTAATACCACATACAACACCACAAGGTCTGCGTGGAAAATAAACGCTTCGTATGAGTTACCATTGCAGTGGTGCATAAACTAAAAGTAATATATGCTTTTCATTATTTTAGTAAAATTAAAGAATGGGTTTACAGCAGTATCTTTAAAATTTCATATTGTTCAAGTCTGTTTAGGCATGGCAAATCATTTCAGCATGACGAATGCCTATGCAGCAATCAGAGATACTTATAGATACTGCAATCCTTCTTAAATTCAAAGCTAAGAGAAACGGATACTCTCATTTCTATGTAAGCCATTATGAGAATTTACTTGTAAGGAATCTGGCATTCTATGTCCTATTGGTTTAATATAAGCTATGTATTAGAAAAGACTTTTGTTTGTTTGTATTATTTGGGATTCACAGGAGCAAAAGAAATTATGTATTATGGTGAAAGTGCAAAGATTTGTAACATACACACCAGTGAGGATGAGTGAAGGGATTTTTGACTCACATTTGGCCAATGTCAAGAAACAGGTAGTATGTTAAAAGACTTGGCTAAATCCCACTAAAATACACTAACATATTTTGTAAAGTATTTTTAAAAGCAGTGAATATTTTTACTTGACAGTCACATTAGGAATTTTGAGGTTTAGAGCTTGTACCTTCGTCGCATTAGTCCAGCTTTACATCAGTGTAACTGCATGGATTTCACTGGAATTTTCACCAGTGCTGAACTTAGCAGAGAGGCAGATCAGGACTGTAAGGTATGTGGAATTCATCACCAAGGGTGAGCAGCTTACTGCTGAACTGCCGGGCATTTGATTACCTGTTACAGATGCTGGAATTTCAGAAAGTACTTTAGAGCCATAACATGAAATTCCTTCCTTCTTCTCATTTGTTAGAAACAATTCAGACTGAAAGAAAAACACCCTCCAAAATGATCATTCTCTGGTAGAACTCGTTATGCTTTTGTAGTACACTAGTGATTTGAAAGTTACTCTAGGTTTGGTCATCTTCTTAGACTGAAATAAACATTCTAAGCTGGTCTATGCTCCCCTAGACTTTATCTTCTGTTTCCTTTTGACTGAAAATTGATGGGATTTTGTCTCTAAAGGGAAAATATACACAAATGTATCAACTTTAAATGAATGTGTTTCTGCATTTAAAAGCAGTAAACTTTTGCTTATTTTCATAGTCTTCCTTAAAGCTGGTTTCAAACTACCCACAAATGCCAAAGCATGTTATTTATAGTGTAGGATGTTTATTCTTCATTTATTTGTCTGTTTGGTGGTGGTAGGGTGGGTGGGTGTGAGCACCAGTGTCAAAACAAACAGTTCTTTGCTACACAGAAAAAAATACAATTTCAAAATACATATATTACCTTTGATTGAGTTTAAAACTAAGAAACATAAATGGAGAAACATTAAAGTATCCAATTTTTGGGGGGAAAAAAAGGATAATGCTTTTTGTTCCTTTGTCAGTCTTAATGTTAAACTAATCATCAGGGAGGGAACTTAAAAATGATTGTTATGAATTTCTGTTAGAAATTGTCCTTTTCCAGAAGCCAAACTGACATGATTTCTTGACTCTAATCTTGATGTTAGCAAAGAATGGTCAATAATGTTCTTTCTTTTTGGTAGACAGGCACTTAGAAGTATTAAATAATAATGGAAAGGTCCTCTCATTTAATAAAATAATAATTTTTCTGAGGGTAGGAAAAAATTCATTTGCACATTTGCTTTTCTTTTTTAGGAAGCAGTTAGAAACAAATATGTAACATAATATAGCTCTCTGAAAAGCAACTTTTTTCTCAATAACAGCTGAGAAGAATGCATTCTCAAGGTGAAGTAAAAGATAAAACTTCCTATGGGATACGTCCAGTTTTGAACACTGTTATAATAAAATATCAAGATGGTATTCCAGTCACACCATCATTTTTTATTTTCTTCCCTACAGCTGAACACTGTCTCTTTCTTTTCCCAGGAAAAGGTACTCGGATGGTGATTCTGTCCCCTGTGGTTAGCCAAAGGCTTGAGCCATACCCGAGGTGATTTCTTCATTTCAAGGAAGCAAAGCCGGAAAATGCATAAACACCAAAACATTCCAAACTGCAAAAATCCCTGCTGTTCACTACCCAGTTCTCCTGAACCAGTCCCATGTGCTGCTAGAGTTGATTGTGATTGCATACATGTGCTATTATCTAACTACTGAATTCTCACAGATCCCCAAAGTTCTGCCCATTGTTTTCATTGCAAAATCCTATGTCACGAGCCGAAACCACACAAAGGTTCTTACCCCTCATCCTTTCAACAAACCTTCAATCTGCAGGAAATTTGCCAGTTATACCAGTGAAATATTTTTATCCCTTTCTTTTAAATACAAAGAAAAAGAATCAAAATAGTATTCCAGCAAGATAAAAGAGAAACTCAGAAAACATGGTCTTAAATGTTCTCTCTTACTATAAAATCCAGGCACGTAGAAGTGTTTTTGTGAAGCAGTGCAATGGGACATATACCACTAACAGACCTTTTGCAATTTGAAGAGATATCAGTGCAATACAAGAAATACATGTATATGGATACCTACCTACTGTGTGCTACTTTACCCTCTCTAGCCTTTCCCATCCCAAAATTCGGTAAAGGAGAAGAAATGGGTACATCTTATCCATGTATTCTAGTCAGTTCAATACTGATTTTTTAAAGTTACAAATATGAAGGATATAAACTAGAACCAGTGCAAGAATCTTCTCATCATTGAGTATATTCTTAAGAATATTACACATTAGTAAGCAATTAATCCTCTTGTTCATTGACTCTTTATCTGACTCATACTAAACATGTCATCTCCTCTGCATCTAATACCATCATATGCATTCACTAGTGTAACAGGACAGACAGAAATGAGTAGTTTTAGATCATTTAATTAGGTTACAGGTTTTTTAATATAATTCAGTATGTATGTGAACTTTTAACTCGTGTTAACTCAATTTCCTCATGCTTTCATTTACCATTTTTTGGGGACATTACTGTGATTAGCCAAAGTCCTTCCAGTTCTTAATGTTCTCAATAAATTCTGATTTAAATTGACTGCCATTTTCTTGCTATAATAAAGTAGGTATTTGACATCTCAGAAGGAACCAGACTACTGTCTATTACATTTTCTCAAAAAAAAAATTCCCAAGTTGCACAAAATCAAAGGGAGTTATACTAAAAACTGCACTAAGTAGCCACAGCAGGCAGGTGGGCTGGACAAGGACATACTCAGACACTTTCACAGTTCTGATTCTTTGGAGAGTTAAAATGTTGCTGCATGCCTTTTGTTTGACAAGGTAAATAACTCTACATTCATATTTAACTGCTTTGTTACCAAGTTATTAGCAGGATCTGAACTCACTGTGAGGAAAACGAAACACCCATCCTGTCCGCAATATATCCACGGTGCTGAGATACAAATGCAACAGTGCTGTTCTTTTTCTGTTAGGTTCAAAGATTTGTGTGGGCCAAGTGCCTTGAAAAGCAATCTGCTAAACTGCAAAACGGTACACTAAAAATTCTGCAAATTTATGTATAAAAATTCTCTGGAGGCTTTTCTATTTTATTCTTTTTTTCTTTTTCAGATTCAAGCAATTCTAAGATATATTTATCACTTCTTTGGTCAAGTAAAGATCAGGAATGACATATGGGATATAAAAAGAGGAGATTCATAGCCCTAAGTCTCTCAGTTCCTTCCAAGACTATGCATTCACACCACAGACATGTATCTTGCAAATATCTGTATTTTGCAACCATGGCCTACGCAGTGCTCAAAATGTGCAGGCAAATAATAGTGTGCTAGACTAGCATCTTTTGGAGAACAAATTCTGCCTTCATATGAACTCTGCAAACTGGATTCATTTTTATATGCTATGGCCTTTTTCCTCTTTCTATTTTGGCTCCCTCTCTCTAGACTTCTTTGACCTCCAGCATGTTTTAATCAGCCTTCCCTCCACATTTCACCACTTGTGGCCCTCTTAATTGATCTCTGATTTATTCCAAGGCAAACGTGTACCAAGGCAACACATTTTAATAACTGGCAATCTCCTGTCCATCCTTCCTGGTAACTAGATCTGCTTGGTAATGCCAACTTAAAATTTCCTAAGTCTCCCACTCTGTGCTCTCCACGGATTCAGAACATAGCTCTCCCTTGTGATAAATCCTTCCTCTACTTTTTATATTGCCTCACATTTTTTAATTGCCTTATTTATTTGGGTATTAATCAAGAGTTAAAAAAATAGGAGCCTCCAGTTACGTGTCTATATTCGTGCTCAGGTTCTTTGGACCCTTAAATTTTCTAAAATACTGATCTTAATGGGAAATCTTAAGCATTGAGCACTTTTCAAATACAAACTCTACTATAAAGGGTTTGAATGTGGATTTCGACCCTAAACTTGGGTTGCTATTTTATTGTAAATTTTGCCATGCCCTGGTTTTGTCACTTTATATTTTTTCTTGAAACAGTACTTTGACTCTGGCAATTTCTGAATCATTCTTATACCATTACCCATTCCCCATTTAAAAAAAAAAAATAAATCCTGCCCTCCCCCCCAAAAAATGTTTTTATATTGAGCATTTTTATAGTTCCAGGCTTATTTGGTTTTATATGAGTCATTTTTCTTTCACACAAGTACAAAAGGACCTGCCTTCTAACATCTATCTTCTTTCATTCTTAGCTTCATCGACAATAAACCTCATAATATTCTGTATGAATAAAATGCAACAAAAAGAAATGGTCCGGTATTGTGTCTTTTTCTTTTTCCCTCTTTTCTATAGTTCATTGCATCATACAGCTCTAAACCAAGACCAATCATTATCCAAAGATTTTTATACTAAGTAGCTAAAATTTCACAGAATAATTATACAAAGAAGGAAAACACTGTTTCACATTAGACTTGAAAAATAAATTCACAGCATTGCCTTAATTTGCACATATATTTTCATAACAGAAGACTTTTCTTTGGGAACATAGAGGCCTTCTATCTATCTGCCTCCTGTATTATTGTCACAGAGCAAAGGACAGTTAGACTCTGTAAATGCTTCAGAATGTTGTATTTATGTATTGAAGTACTTAGCACAAGAAAGAAATAAGTAGATAAAGGAGATTTACCTGAAAATGCAAAGAAGGCAGTGCATTAATGTGAGCTGGCTGCCTGGCCTGGATTTTTTATTTGTATTGGAACTTTCATCTTTCATTTTAGCAGGATTCTCAAGCTCAGACCACACAAGAGCAGAACTTTTAATTCGTAGATATTTGATATTTTTAAGAGAACTCTAGAAAAATCACTTGTAAAATTGATTCAGAACAGGAAAAATGCATCACATTAAAAAATGTTAGTTACATTAGTGCAATTAAGCTACTGCTTATTTTGCTTTTCCATTTTCCATCAGGGTCTGTCCTGCCTTTTCTATTTATTATTATACACAAATATATACAATTCTGTAGACAGAAATAAATTGGCCTATGAATAAATCCTATATTTTCATTTTCAGAACACGCACTGCATTTTTTGGCCCTGAGTGTGTTATTTGTTTACCCAATTGATCCATTTTACCTCCAAATCTGAGTGTAATTTTTCATGAGCTAAACTAATTTTACAGGATGAAAATTCCCTTTACTGTAAACCAAGGAAGGAATAAAGTAACATCTGTAAAATGATTCAGAAGTTAGTTCCCTAGAGGTCTACCTCCTGCCATTTTCCAGCAGTGAATGACAAGAGGAAAGGGACAGGGGGCTTTCTTTTCCTGGTGACCCCAACACTGACAGTCTTCCCAAGGAGACCATAGTAATTGTAAGGATTCAGGTTGATTTCCAAGAACAGAGAGCACAAGGACTGACGCATGTGGAGGACACAGGGCTTACCTTAAAATGGGAACTAGGTGTGAGGATTTGGGAAAAAAACAACCACCAGCAAACAAAAAACCCTTACACAATCTGTAAGTGAAAATGTCATGCTTCAGGTTGGATGCCATGAAATCCATGGGTACAGTGTTTATTGAAGAGGAAATTGCTATGCCTGGATGAATGAAAAATGAAATTATTTCATCCTAAAAAGTACTAAGTTTTGCACCACCAACAACTCAGCAGCTTTCCAGGTTACATGCAAACAGAAATATATAATTAGAGTTATTAGAAAGAGTAGAGAAAATAAGACCCATGCATGAGATGAAGGATATGCTTAAAATACTGCTGCATACAAGCCTGACTCATTATTCACTGTAAAAATATTGCTAATAGAACATACCTGGCAAGTCGACAGCTCTTCCTGTATCAAGCAAAATGCTAGTGCTGAACAGCACTATCCCTGAGCTCGTGAACAATGCTGTCAGAGAACTGTCTTTATCCTTACAGCTTCCAGTGGCCTTTGCATGTTTGGGTTTGGTTTTTCTTTTTTATATATATAACCTAATACAGAGTACACACCTTATCCTAATGATAAATAGACAAAAATAAATTATTGAACACACGTTTCTTAAAAGTAGAGTGCAATATTCTGTCTAACACTACCAATCTGTGAACAAGAAGGGAGGGGGGAGAACAAACTCTGTCTTCGAGTTATAAGGCAACCAGGCTTCTTTGCAGAATCCAAATGCTTGTATCACATCTTCACAATACCTATGACATGGGAAGGGAACTATGATCTATCAGGTCCGTTTCAAGACAGCTCCACCTTGTCTTTCAAGAAATGATGGACTTCTTATTACAATCCACTAGTGCATTTGTATATGTATCTGGCTTCTGTGCTTCCTCTTACCCTCCTGACATTTCAAGCATTCTCTACCAGATCTTACAAATGCCCTCCACTAAAAATAACTGCTGACATTTGCAAGTGGCATGCACTAATCACATTCAGAATAGGATTTTTTATATACTTATTTTTGGTTTATATTTTTCATAAACCTTGTCTCTAGTAGTGGAAAAAAAATAAAGGTGTCAAATACATTTCATAGCTTCCTTAAAGCAAACAGGTTAAGCTATTATAACTGAAGTATTTTGATACTAATATATTATCTACAGGTTTGGGTTGCCTTTTTTTCTTAATTTTATTTAAATAATCACCTGCCTATTCAGTTTTCAGCAAGTGAAGGCACTGGGAGTTTGCCTCATGATGTGAACAACCACATGTCTTAACTCAAAACTCCAGTCAGACTCGTGTACACTGAGTGACATGAAACTGGCTTCTCCAGAAAGATGGCCTCACCTCCCCCTCAAAGGGGACTAGACACTTGTCAATCCATCTGCTGCATTCACTTTTTAAATGTCACCCTGAGGTTTCAGAAGCCCCTCGCTCCCAGTTGCTTCACAACTTCCATACTGCTGCAGGAGCTCTGCCTGTAGCTGATGGTGGCTCTAACCAGGTGCCACACTCAGGAACTGGGCAGAATGTTCTCCTGCTAAACACAAATTGTTTTCAGTTTGCCTTAGATCTTTCTGGTTTACAATACCATGGAAGAAACCCCAGCTTTTAAAGTGTATGGTTTCTAGTCAGTCACTAGAAGACGGAGGCCTCTGCTTGCTATGAATACAATTTCATCTGGTTTGCTGCCAGAAATGGAAATTTCCATGCATTCTCTTGGTTGACCCTGGCCCTTCAAATCAGAGATGTTAAGTCTGTTAGCCATAATGCCCAGTTTGTACCTTCTTTTCCTGCCATGGAGGAAAAAGAGAAAGAGTGTTCAAATCATTGGCAGGCTGACTGAAGACACTCTGCATTCCTGTGGGATTTTATGGTGGAAGTCCTGTAGCTCCCTGCACAGACCTCACTTAATGTTTAGTACATTAAGCTAATGCACTTCTGACCTGCTGTTCAAATCCATCTCTGTTTTCATCTCAGTCTTCTGTATATCTTAATCGATGTTTCAGTCGCAAATATTGCAAACAGGATTCACAAATATTGTATGTAAAATCTTAAACACTGAAATTAAAAAGTCATGAAGATGCTTCTATAAATGTTTGAACAAATCTGCATATCCTTTGCAAAGGAAGAGATGATTTTTTCTTTTTTTTTTCTTTTTTGCCAAGAGACCTTTTAATTCTCCTTTATTCACATGATGCAAGTCAGAAACCTGAAGTCACATAACTCCACCGATAGTAAGGCGAATATCCAGTGTCATCCAACAGGAAAATTCCTACTCCAGGTAATATAAGGAGGCCTCAAGCTGGTCCATGATACAATGCCTAGTCTGTTTAAATAATAGCTGATTGTCTCTCGTAGTCTAGAGGCATCATACATCAACTACAGGATGCTTATGGAAAGATACAAATACAAAGGCTGGGATACCTGGGGCTGTTTAGTCTAGAAAAGAGAAGACTGAGAAAGGATCTTTTAATGTTTGTTTACAGATATTGAAAGGTGTATGTCAAGTAGAAGGGGCCAGTCTCTTTCTAGTGGTGCCCTGTGACAGGACAAGAGGTGATGGTCACAAACTGTAACACAGGAAGTTCCACCTCAACATGAGGAAAAACTTTTTCACTGTGAGAGTGACAGAGCCTGGAACAGGCTGCCCAGGGAGGTGGTGCAGTCTCCTTTTCTGGAGACTTTCAAAACCCATCCAGATCTGTTCCTGTGTGGCCTGCTCTAGGTGTTCCTGCTCTGTCAGGGGGGTTGGACTCAACAATCTCCAGCTGTCCCTTTCAACATCCACCATTCTGTGATTCTAGGCCATTTTGCTGGTTCTTGCTTGGCTCTGCCACTGCTGTGGCACCTGACTGTCTAATGCTCTGCTGAAATGATACAATTTTCAATACATATTCAGAAGAGATGGAAACTGATTGATAATAATAGTAAAAGTGGGTTTTTTTCCTTTTTTTGAGGTGACTATAGAACCCATGAAAAAATAATGTCTACATTAACTGCATTCTTCTGATAAATATTTTCTCTTCACCACATTAAACAAAAAAGAAACCTTATTACTGCCTTTGTCTTACATTTGAGTTCTCGAGTCACAATATCTCATTCACTGCAGAACACACATCAATTCCAAACTGAGGTTCTGAAAAGTGAATGAATTAGCACATTCTCAAATGAAGATATTTTCCCAGGGGATTCATACATCTTACTTAGCTTCCTCTTCCCTAAATTTAGGATACAGACCTTCCCTCCAAGGGATGTGCCTTTAAGAGAAAATATAGAGCCTCCTCAATCATGTAAATAAGATGTCTTATTGCTGTCTGTTATTTGAAAATCTTCAGAACTACCAGTAAAAAAAGAAATCTGTCACAAAGAGTTAATCTGGAGGTGAAAATTTTTATGATGCCTGGAACACGAGACACTGTTTGATTTTTATATCAGATACTGTCTGTTCTGTACCAACAAAATTTTCATATAAACATACCTAAAAATGCAAAGTACTTTCAGTTGAGTTCAGACTGGAGGAATCTTCTTGATGGAGCTTATCTCAAAATCATCTGAAGTCCAGTGTCTATGCAAAACCATTAATCTCAGAATGTCTCTAAACACTATCCAGGAGACAGGCTACAATTTACAGTTCCCTGTGACAGGCAAATCACTGGTAGAGCCCTGTCATTTAACCCCAATGATTTCCTCAATAGGCACGGAAAGAAAGGTTTTCATACTGCCCTGTCACAGAAGGGCTATGGAATATGTCAACACTGTATAACTTTACATAAAAATTAAAGCAATGAGCAGGTATTTCAGTCATGAAAAACAATCATCAAGGTGGGCTTTCAGATCAGTGTCAATGATAAAAACTTGCTACATAAAGTATAAAGAAAGCTTTTGCAATTTTAGGGGAAAATATATGTGAAAAATAAGATTTCCTTGTGCATCAGGTTTTTGCTGGACATACTTTAAATGTAAGAATGTAAGATGGAGCTCTCTGGTTTTCTAAGCGCCCACAATACAGTTTCAGTCTCCAGGTACCCAATGGTGCATGTTTGCTGGCAGTAGGAGACACCAGAGCAATGATCACACTTATCTGTCCAGACACAAATCTTGTCAAAATTCTGTAGGACCCAGATGGCTAAAATTTGGATTACACTTATTTAAAAGGGGCACTCTCACTGGATTTACCATTTAACTGCCTCTATGTTTCATCTGTTTCAGTGACATAAATTCTGTGTAATAACACAGAACCCATCTTAAAGTTTACAGGTATTTACAACACTTTTTCCATACTTTTTTTTTTCAGCTGCCTTCATGTACATCTATTTACAAAGTGTACAGTAAAACACAATAAGCCAAACATATCTGTTTAACTTTTGTGCACCTTATGTTATATTTTTATTGGCAAAAATTGTTTCAAGATACATAACTGAGAAGTTATATTCCAAACCTGCCATCACTGCAATCTTTTCCATGCAGTGTGCAAAGTAATTCTGTTCACATTACGTACATCTCTTCACGTAAAACTGTTCCTGGAACATCATGTAACAGATACCACTGTTGGGTGGTGGAAGAATAAATGCCAGAGACACACATGAAGCTATTCAAAAGTAATCTGCTGCTTCCTAACTTTACTTGCCCTGATGTTCCTCCAGAAAGTCTTTCATCACTTTTGAGGGATGTATAGGAAAGTCATGGGATTGTATCCTTGCAGGTCAGAATTGGCAGTGATTGGCAATAAAGCAAATACATGGGAAAAAAAAAAAAGGCATTCCTGTACACTCAGGAAACTGGGGCAGTCTGTGCTCCGGAGTGGCTGTGGTTACAGCCAACCCAAAGAGACATATTGAATGTGTCCTAAAGACAGTGCACTCCTCACACAAGTATAAACTGGTGAAAGCATCAAGGAATAAATCAAGGCAATGAAAGGAGGAAGAGACCTTTAGGTATACTCCTCAATGTCTGCGACTTTCAAATGTATGTTTTGATTTTTCTTTACTACCCCCAGACATTCACCACCACAGACGTAGCCATCAAGTCATCAGCACCTACAGTTGCTGTAGCAGTACACTGAAATATCTGACTGCACTACAGGGTTCCCTACCTTCTATTCAAGTCTGGTCAGATGTAGTACAAATTAACTGATTCTAAGACTTCTTGAGATTTAAACAAATTGCTGCCCACATGCTCACAAATGCCAGTATGGTTTGACTCAATCTCCAAAAACTCCATATTTGTCTTGTATGTCAGGGGGACACATTGGGCAACGGATCTTCTATTAGTAATAACCTTTGGAATTCTCCAGAACTGATGGACTCTGCCTCAGTTACGAGTGTTAAAACAGATGAAGGGCTTTATCCAAACCCAGTGAAAGCTCCAAAGGCACCAGTGCGGAGACTGGAGTCAATGTGTCTGAATGTCATATCCGGGGAGACAGAGCAAACTATTGGAAGGCAGACTAGGTAAGGAATAACATGTATTTTGTAGGCACATGTTTAAAACGCAGTGTAGTGATAGGCACATAAACCCCCTTCCTCTCTGAATCCACTGGCATCTGCTCATACCAAATCAGCTATCCCTGATAGTGTCTTTTATGATGGTTTTGTGATGCATTATCCGCTACCAACTTAAATAATCATAAAGTTTGTTAACTACTAACTTCATCAGGGTTGTGCAGCAGGTGGGTTGTAAACCCTTAAATCAGAAAACTATTGTTATCCTTACACTGGTAAACAATCAGTTTTGATAATACCCTGCACAGCACTGTGCCACGTTCGGTGAGTGTTGTACATTGTACATGAGCCAGGCAAAACACAATTTGTCACTCTGTGCCAAAAATATTTTCTTCAAAAATTGAGAGCTAAAGCCTTCATGTTAGAGGGGCTGATAGCACTTGTTAAATGACATGGCTTACAGAAGGCAGCTATTAGCATTCCTATGCACTGGTTTAATTCAGACACCTCAACTTCGATTATCAACACCTCAACGTATCCCAGTTTGTTCTGACCCCTTCCCATGAAAGAGCAGTTAGTTTTGCTGAACTCTGTCAGCGTGTGTACTTACTAATCTGGACAAATGCTCCTTAGGGTCAGGGCCTCTGAATTCTTTTAATTTTGGTTTTGTAGCTTGTAACTCCTGAGTCATATCCTTACATTTTCCACAGCTTCAGGTTTTCTGTGTGCATGAAACTCCCCACCTTAGCCTTAAATTATTCTGTCCTTCTGGTGTTCCCTGACAGTCTGTGAGGCTTGGGCTTTATTCTCTTTCAGGGTTCATTCTTCTTCTAAATACTCATCATCCGTTGCATTCTATAAAGAGAGTTCCCAGCAGTAGTTTTTAAAATAAAAGATAAAATGTTCAGTATCTGAACATTTAAGGCTCTAGTGTTGGTACCTGGAATGCCTCCTGTTGACAATGATGGTTATCACTGGGGGCAACTGAAATCTGTTCATTCTGAACTGTCTTCAGAAATCAGTCTTATCTGATTGTTCTTTCAGATCAAAAGAAATAGGAAGACAAAGTAAGCTGTGCATATTCTTTCACTCCGTACTTTGTTGTTAAAAAAAGGAGGAATCCCACTAGGACCTATAAACCACTTTTAGATATCACTAATCTTGGTCTATGGATTTCTATTTTTTCCATTTATTACCAACTGATTTTGCTATTTTAATGACATAGCACAGCACTGTTAGGAATTATTGTGAAAAACATATAACAAAATCTAGATAGACAAAAGAGCATTTATTGCTCGAAGGAAAATGACATCTAATTCTCAGCATTTACAGCTGAGATTAGACCTTTTTTCCCACATTATAGAGATGTACCCAGTAATAGGAATACCTGTGAAGTCTCCAAAATCACACCTGGACTCAGGCACAGCTGCTGTATCTTTTAGATATTTGTGGAAGGTCGCTTGCATTGGCTCTTCCATCAGGTTCAGTCTCAGTCACTAAATACATCACTACCTTTGTCATCCATAGAGCAAGCAGATCAGAGGACTACAATCCCTCACTTTTTTTTTATTTTTTTAAAACCAGCATAATTAACCTTGTTACTGACAAAAGGGATGTGAAATAGCACGTAGCAAAGTTTCACTAAAAAAAGCCCAGGCTGGAATTGGGCTGTGAATGGTACACTCCGGCCTCACGCTCAGCTCCACGGGGCGCTGGCCTGGCAATTTTTGGAGCTCATTAGGACCCTGCTAAGGATCCCTACTTTTATAAAAACAGCATTACCCATGTGATTGATAAATTAATAAATGAAGCATTACACTGGCTTATAGTCTCTGACACAGCTGTTATCAAGGGAATTAAAATTTTAACATAGAGCCTCTGTCTACTATATCAGGATATTGACACTTACTGTGGATTCACATACTGCTGAACAATTCTTGGGAAGCCTACCTATAACCAGGCACTTATCTATTTTCTAATGGGCTCCACCTGCTTCACTGACCAGTGTCATTCAAACCATCTGTCCCTTTGGGTTTCTCTCATCAAAAGACAAACAGGACAATGACCACCTTACCGACACTCATGAAGCACTCGGTCACCTTTCTGCTTGTCTTACCAGAATGTTAACATGAGTTTTGTGAACAACAGTTTGTACAGAAGCCTCAAGCATACTAAGTCCCTGCACAGTTTCTTCTTGATATCTGTCAGATGCTGTAGAAAAGGATATGATGGCAACTGAACTTGAGAGCAGTTTGCCATCCACTCCAAAATGCAGCGTGCATGCCACTATCCTTTCTATCACTAAGAACTGAAGGAAATGGCTCAGACCTCTTCAAAAGCCCATCAGAGTAATCTGGAGGTCAAATCTCAGTTTCAGGAAACTCCATCCTTTCCTATAGGGATTCGTAAACTCTAACTCAAAACAGCAAGAACTCAAATGTTGTTTCTTATTTTACAAAAAATATGCAGAATTCACAATTTTTAAACAAGATGAAAGACTGTTGGGGGAAAAAAAAGTTCTTTTTTCTTTCAGCAAAAATTCTCACTGACAAATTGAGTTATACTAGCTTCTGGTTCAGCTTGGCATATCAGCCTCAGGTTGGAGTATCAGCTTCAGGTTTTCTTGATTTCTATGCTTCCTGACTTATTTCCCTCAGGCTATTCAGGTTGGATGGATCCAGTAGACTAAATATAAAAATCACAGTACAAAATCTATCACAAATTAGCCTTAAAAAGTAGTTCAAAGAACCATAACAAACCACAAGGAAGGGCTTTTAGCCTCTTGAAAGGAAATAAAATGCTTTTTGAAACAATAGTTCAGTGGCTCAAAAATAATCAAGCAGCTTAAAGTAAGAGGGCTGCTATATTTGTGGCAGCTCAAAGCATCAGCTGGATTACTTTTAGACATGTTATTACCATGTTGCAAATGTGAAGCTGACTGTCAACATTATTTAATATTTTGCTTAAGAAACCAATAAAATCTTGAATTTTTTTTTCCTTTTTTTTGGCATGCATGTGATAAGTAGTATGAGCAAAAGCAAATTAAAAAGGGGGGAAAAAAATAGAAACAACAACAAAAAAGCAGGCTTATTAAAGGAAAAGTCCCTGATCTTTTTTTAACCTAATGCACTACTTGAACTATCCACACTCTAAGGAGTTCAGCTATATTCACAACACCTAACAAAATCCAACTTCTATTTCATCGTAAATATTTTTTTGTTGGAAAAAAGAACTTGGTTTTCTACACAGAAAGTAAAACATTGCTATTGTACTGTCCAGTCAGGATAAATATTTTACAGACCAGCAATGACTGTATTTTCTAGAATTTATCACTGGGGATATTTACTCTCTGATCCTGGACTGAACAACACCTCTGTTAGTACCAGTTGCTGTATAACTAAAAGCAATTTTGCCAAGCAGTAAAGGGTCCAAAAAGGCAGTACTGAAACTCCTGGAGAGTACCAACACAGCACCTTGCTAAGCACAAGAGTTCCTCCCATTGCTCTGCAGTCTGAAAGGGAATCCATAATTTTGCCTATTATCTCTGCAAATGCTCCAAAAGAGAATCTTACCAATAAAGACAGAAACAGTTCCCAAGAACAAAGGCAAGTTTTCATATTTTCAGATTAAAAAAAAAGAAATTCTAGACTGACAGAAGCATTTAGACCCTTAAGATCATCAAGTCCACCACGTCCCTGTGAACCACAGCTACAACGTCTGTATTTCCCAGAACACTTCCTACCGAGTCACATGCTGACCCCTATGGACTAGGGCAGCCCTGCCTCAGTGTAACAGAGCACCAGCTCTAGAGCTACGGTTTCTTGCTTGTGGCTAAGCTAGCAGGTTGTAGCAAGGGGGCACAACTCCCTTACAAGAGCAAGGGCCAATTTTTCTGCTGGAATCCCAGGAGGTTCAGGATCTTATGTGGCAAAATAGGAATGTGTTTTAGCAGTCACTTTCCACCTGAGGCCATCTGAGCTTTAGAAAGGAGGTGTCTCTTCACTTTATTCTGCTATTAAACGGGTTTAGATATGCTCAGGAACTGCTTAATAGCCTGACCCAATTGAGCTCATTACTGATCAAACAGTGGCTCTAGACACTTTTGATTAAAAGTATGATGTTGATTGTGATGATAGCAGACCCAAATTTAAAAGCCTTAATGTCTTCATTGGCTTGAGAAGTTGAATTTGTAAATTAACAGCGTCTCAAAGGAGAGGTATACACATATAAAATATCTGTAGTACCAGGGAGGTGGGCCCATTATCAGCTGGGAAGTTAGCTCTGATTCCTATATCAACAAAGCAAGGACTGGAGACGCTGTGACATTTAGTGCATAGAGTCAAGTTACAACAGGCAAGGCTCAGTCACTGTAATCCCTCTCTACTAAACGAAAAATGTCATGGGTGTCCAAAAATATATGTGACAAAGTGGAAGCCGTAAGTTCTTTTTATTTAAGTGAGAAGATCTCAGTCTTACTGACACTCACTCTTATGCACATTGTCACAAAGGGAAAAGAAAAAAGCAAAAACATTGTGACAGTAACTTCTGACGCAAAACTGTATCATCAGGACATCCTTAAAGAGGGAAGCCTCTAGGAAAATGCCCCCCTTTAACACAGTGTACAACACCCTTTGACTCTCATGGTTACAAACTGAAGCCAAATGCTAGCATTTAAACCACAGAAGATAAGCTGAAAACAAATGATCATAAAAGATGTAATGATAAAAATTGTGAGGAGAAACTTCCACCTACCTCCAAAATTACTAAGCTTTCTGCAGGGTTACTGATTTTAGCTCACTGTTTACAGTAGTAAATAGTCATAAGATAACTGTCTGAAAGAACAAGGATTTGAAAATTTTAAAATTGCTTTCAATAGAAACCCTCTTGACACCAAGACATCTGTTTCTTTTGTAGCTACAGTTGAGATTTACTGACGACTTACACGGTTGCAAACCGTTGACCACTGCGGGAATACAGATCTACTGAGAATAACACTACAGGGCTTACTTGGTAAATGAAACAGACCTGGGAGTCATTATGGGGAATGCTACAAAACACTGAGAGGAACCAGATACATCCTCACAGGACTCCTACTGCACCAGCAGCAGGAACATTGACTGGACACACAATGCTTGAATAGCATCCCAACCTTGGGAGTCATTTGAAAACACGGCCTATTTATGGCTTCAGGTATACTCTTGTAGAAGAAATGAGTTCAACTAACTGATTGTATTAAGGAAAAAAAACCCAAACAAACATGCAAAAAAACCCAACCAACCAAAACCAACAACAGCAAAGAACAAACCACAGAATAACTGCATATAACTCATGCTAATTTTGTGTAAGGAAATTAGAATCTGTCTTCCATATGAATATTTGTGAGTTCAGGTATGTGAGCATTTATTTAGCAATACAAGCCAGCCAAATCAAAGATATAAATGTCTGTTCTGATTAAGAGATCATAAAGAATTTTAAAAAATAGCTTTTGAAAATAAATATAGAGGGTACTTAGTATTAATGTATGTATCTGTATGAAAATTAGTGAGAAAGATCTGGTAGTGTATTAATTGATCTCAATTGCTGCTGCCCTTGTGGGCTCTAAATTGTTCCCTTTACTGAGAAGCATTTGAGTACAGTAAGGTAAAGGTGAATTAGTGAAAGCTGCAGCAGTGGAAATATAAATTGTAAACCCAAACTGGTAAAATTACTGGCTTCACTTAGCCTGTAATGGTTAAGCAGGCAATGGAAGATAACATCTTACATTGATCAGTTTTACAAGAACATCCACACAGCAGCAGGTACAGATACTACAAAAAAAGCTTTTCAGTTTCTCTCGTAGGGACACTACAAAATACACACTCATATTGACTCTCTCAGTCTAAAAGCTTAGTCCAAGTTAAAGAAGAATCACCTATCAAATATCTGAAAAGAATCTGAAGAACTGCCCCCCTGCCATTTTATCACAGTAGCATTCATCCATCCATTTCAAAGAGGAAACCAGACTAAATTAAATGCTAAAAAAGCAAAGAAAGAGCAACAGAGTATTCCAGTAGCATAGACAATGTCTTCATGTGTGTGTTGCAACAGACAGACAACCAATATATGTTGTTAGGTACTCATCTGAATACCAAACTTATATATATATAACCTAGAATAAAGTGTATATGATCATATATTCTTATAACTCCCCACAGGTACGTTTTTATTCTAAAATGAGCATAACAATCTAATAGTTGTCAGTCACAAACCACATTTGATTAAAATCAAAATAAATCTAAGAACATACAGTCTTGTTTAATATCTTTAGCAGTGACCTGGATGAGAGGATCAAATGCACCCTCAGTAAATGTGTAGATGACATGAAAGTGGGAGTGTTGATCTGCCTGAGGGTAGGAAGGCACTGCAGAGGGATCTGGACAGGCTGGAGCAATGGGCTGAGGTCAATGGGATGAGGTTTTACGAGGCCAGGTGCTGGGGCATGCACTTCGGCCACAACCACCCCAGGCAATGCTACAGACTTGGGGAGGAGTGGCTGGAAAGCTGCCTGGCAGAAAGGGACCTGGGGGTGCTGTCTAACACCTGTCTGAACATGAGCCAGCAGTGTGCCCAGGTGGCCAAGAAGGCCAATGGCATCCTGGCTTGTGTCAGGAATGGTGTGACCAGCAGGAGTAGGGAGGTGATTGTGCCCCTGTACTCGGCACTCGTGAGACCGCACCTTGAGTACTGTGTCCAGGTTTGGGCACCACAGCACAAG